>JASDQU010739221.1:54978-104643 GCA_032191745.1 Picea mariana | reverse complement strand
ACCTACCTTCTCTCCTTTCGCTATCA
Source organism: Picea mariana (assembly GCA_032191745.1). NCBI lineage: Eukaryota > Viridiplantae > Streptophyta > Pinopsida > Pinales > Pinaceae > Picea > Picea mariana. The sequence goes on along the minus strand of JASDQU010739221.1, from coordinate 104,617 downwards.
CCAATGATCCTTTGATGACCTTCCACATCTTATCTGTAAATATGGATATACAACATTCACTTTCCAACTACCCTGTTGAAATCAGATTTTTCCTTAAATCTGGAATATGTATTACCTCTTTCAACAACCATTGGTTTCCATTTCTTTGCTTTATTTTTACCTTTCCCATTCCAACAATTTTGCATGGTGCATCATCACCCAAATGAACCTGTCCAAAATCACTTTGAACATAATCTAGAAAATGTTTCCTATGGAGTATGGCATGAAATGAAGCCCCTGAATCTACTACCCAAGACTCAGAAATATTATCTACAGAAAGAATCAAAACATCTTGTAACACATCACCTATTACATTTGCTTCCTGATTTCTCTCATGCTGTCCATCTCTTTGTTTCTTTGGAGCTCTGCAGTCTTTCTTCAGATGTCCTTTCTTCCCACAATTCCAGCACTCTATCTTTCCAAGTCTAGATTTGGATCTACCCTTCCTAGAATTCCCACGGTTCCCTAAGCCCTTTCCTCTATCCTTTTGTCTTCTCCTGTTCTCCATGTTCAACGCATTACCTGATGTCTCACCTGTGCTTTTTTGTCGCATTTCCTCACTAAGGATAACACCAACAACATCATCAAATTTTAAAGTATTTGAACCAGAGACAGAGTTACTTACAGCCATGACCAAGCCATTCTATCTTTCTGGCAATGAGCACAAGATTAGAAGAGCCCTAACCTCATCATCAAAGTCCACTTTTACAGAACTTAGTTGATTAGTAATTGTATTAAATTCATTTAAATGATCTGCAACACACCCACCTTTCGACATCTTCATATTAAATAATCTCTTCATCAGAAATACCTTATTGGATGCCAAGGGTTTTTCATACAATTTGGCCAACGCATCCATCAAACCCTTCGTTGTCTTTTCTTTCGAGATATTGAAATCCACCGATGCTGCCAGGCTCATCCATATCGTTCCTAGAGCCTTTCTGTCAAGAATCTCCCATTCTTCGTCCTTCATGGCCGCCGGCTTCTTTGTTACTCTGCTCAATGGTAGGAATAGATCCTTCTGATATAAATAATCTTCCATCTGCATCTTCCATAACTGGTAGTTTTGTCCATTAAATTTCTCGACCCTAAAATTTCCATCTTCCGGCATTGCTCCCACTCGAACCAGGAACCCTCTTTTCCTGCGAGTTACCTTATGCTCTGATACCAGTTGTTAGAAAAACAGGACCGCAAAGCAATAAAATAAAACAAATGCGGAAATAAAACACAGAAGATACACAATACAAGAGAGACATAGATTTACGTGGTTCACCCAGTGTGGGCTACGTCCACCAGAGAAATTGCCAGGTCCTTTCTTTATTATTATCTAGCAAAATGAAGGGATACAACCTACAGCAAAACCCGTTGTAACTTCCTCTTCTTTCTCTCATAGTCTCCTCTCTCAGAATACAATACTCACGAACCTACATAGCCGTAATACATTTCCCTCATAAAAGAGGGTTGCCTTCTAGCGCAAAAAACCCTAACATAATCTCTATTGTTAGATATGCGACCTTATAATGAACGATCTAGATTTACAATGAAATTACAATATACTTTTACAAGGCAATTTTTGCTTCGGGGGCTTCGCCCCCGAACCCCTGCTAGGGGCCCTCTTGCCCCCAAACCCTCCAGCCGAGGGGATAGCCCCCCCAGACCCTGCAGAGGGGGTACCCCCCCTCTGCACTCCCCCACATGGAAGAGTGTACATACTTTTGGGGTGTAAATACTTCATGGGGTATAAACACGGCTGAAAGTAAAAGACCTCTAAATCAGGAAGATAATCAGGCTCCACAACCAACATTTCAATTATCAAATTAGAAATGGATCTAGAACATACCTTTTAAATATCGAACATTCGACTTCGCAAATGCAATCCAAGCTCTGTCGTGAGGCTTATGGATAATTGTCTGTGAAGAAACAAAAACCAACAGATTATATTTGATATAAATCTATGTACGTGATCAAGGAATCATACAATATGAACAAATAACATTCATATAGGAAAGAAAAGTATATCTGTATTAAATAATGTGTAAGAAAGATACAACCAGATGCCTTGATTTTATCAAATTCCTTCCAACAGTTCCTTTCTTCCCACACATTTCTAATCCACGGATTCTAAGATTGTAGATTTGATAGCTACTTACAATCTATCTTGACAAAGCAAAGCTCAAAGCCACTCTAACCAAGCTAACAATTTCAAGCCAAATTTCCCATCTAACTTTCTCCATGAGAGATCCTCTCCTTTTATAAGTTGAAGAGGATAAGGTGAGGAGGCTAGGATGATCCCACTAAATCATGAAAGAGAGTAATATCCAAACCGTTTGGAGGCCACCTCACCATAGAATCTTCTCCTTCTATAAGCATCGATAAAATGCTCATTTTTCCCACGTATGCAGATCGTCGCACCCTGTCTATAGTGCAGCCTGCAGCAATGTTGCAGTATAGCTTTAGAGCAGGTTGCAGTGATCATGCATTGCCACACCCTGTGTATAGTGCAGCCTGCAGCGATCCTCCTTAATAGGGTTTTTACTAAGGAAAATACAACTTCTTCTCTCATGCAAAGTTCTTCTCCCTTCTTTCTTCAGTAATTCAGGCCACTGACCTCTATGAAGGCAACAGATAGGTTTACATCATTAACGGTCATAAGGGTGATGAAAATAATGTGTAACAAGAGTACTGGTCTAGTAGGAGACATCTCAACCATTACCGGTTCCCCTCACCATCTCTCTCATGCATCATGATCTACCTTGGAAACCCCTTCAGTAGTTATGCAACATATTCCATTTGATTTAGTAACAGAAAATATATACATTACCTGCTATAACAAAAGTTTCATCAATTCCAACATCCACACATAATCAGTCTTTCCATAGTCTTTTAGCAAACTATAGTTATATTTAAAAGATGGGGGAAACAGGGGTATTACACAAGCCAATTGTCCAACAATATCCCCCTTTGGAATTGATGACAACAACAACATTGATGGAAACACTAATACTCCAATACTCATGTTCCCCCTGTGACCATTTCTCTTCATCAATGTTTCTCTCTCTCCTTCTTTGAAATCAATGGAAAAGGGTATCTCTCCTTGGGGTGTCTCCCCCTATCTTGATGCTTCTTTTCTTTCCTCGTGTTTCTTTCCAAATTCCTCTTTTATTTTGATATCAATAACAAAGAATGACTCCCCCTGAAAATATTCCCTTTCTGAACAATCTTTTTCTTTTGAGCTTTCTCTTTTTCTCCCTTTGACATCATGGGAAAAAGGATAAATCCCCATGTCAGTATGTCTCCCCCTATGTACATGATTTTAATATTTATTTCCTAATCTCTTTCTCTGATGGTTTCTCTTCCCTTGACTTCTCTGCAAGATGTAGTGTAGATCAATGTAGGGCTACATCTATATGTTTCCATTCCTCTCTTCCAGTGTTTCTTATTGTCCATTGGTGCTTCCTCTTGTAATTCTCTAAGATATATAAAAAGCATTCAAAATTTATTGAATTCAAGTATTCATGGCTTGTTATGTTCGTTGTTTAGATGTCAATGACCATATTGTTCAACAATGTCCCTCTGATGATGTAGCTTATGCTGAAGGTTTCTCTTTCCATGTTATGTTATGTCTTTCACTACTTGTATTCTTGTGACCAATTGATTCCACTGATTCCAATTGTAAATATGTTATGTCATGTCTCTTTCTAGACCTTCCATCCATCTCTTTCAATATGTCATAAGTTATCCATAACTATGCTACTCAACTGTCCACAATGTTGACCCATCTGTCAGTGTACTATCATGAAATATTCTATGTTGTAATTGATCATCACATATTCTTGTTTCTCATACCGAATCAAATATTTCCACTGGTCTTATCTATCCGCAAATCATACTCTACATGTCTGGAATCACATGTACCAAATATATCCCTCCCTGAAAGTGTGTCAATGATATTCCTCTGATATCTACATGGGAACATTGTTTCTCAATCGATCAATCTATTATTCTATAATTTTTCTATATGACTACTCTGAATATGTCTCTGCAAATACTTCAAATTGTTCGAAGGATGGTTCTTTGATCTGTAGTATCTATTGCATAGACTTTTCATGTTCAATATTCATATTTACTGGGAGTCTCCAAGCCGAATGGCTCAGAACAATGGAGGAATCTTCCCTAATGCAGAGTAATTTTCCTCTTCATCTGTAGATTCATCATATCTCTAAAATCTGACTTATTCCTCTTTTCCTGTGGATTCTTTATGATCTCACACTACAATTCATGAAAGTACAATATCTTGGGCCTGTTCTTTGTTCACTTGATATTATTTTCATTCTCGTATTATTGTAAATCCTGTGATATATGGGACGTATTCTTTATTCACATGTTCTTCTTGTTTTCCATTTCTTTTCCAGACCTTCCTGCATCTAACATCTTCCTTTTTTCCTGTAGATTTTTCCTGATCTCGTAATATTTCCAATCCTGAGAGTATGACTTATGGGTGTCCTTCATTCATCTCCTCTTCTTTTACCTGCTCATTTTTTTTTCCAAACTTTCTTATATATGATATTAGTGTTCTCTTCCATAGAAGTACCCATCATGCTTCTACAATTATGAGCTATGTGACCATAATTGTGGCATTTGTAACATTCAAAGTTATGTGGAGCCACATAAGCATTTGTTTATTGAACATTTCTTTCATAAGCCCTACAATATACAACTTTATGTCCAAATTTAATACAATTTAAACAATGACCATAAAAGAAATTTACATACCTAGGAGTGAATGATCTTGTTTGTGGTGTAGTCCTTCTGAATTCCTGCTTTGGTTGACCATGATATTCTCTTCTATCGATCCCTTCATCATGGTTGAAGCTTCTTTGTTGCTTGAATGTGGAGGGTCTTGTTGAAGATGTATCTCTATTATAATCATTCTTCTTTGATTCTTGATGACCATGATTCCTTCCTTTGAGTACTTCTACATAACTCTTATATTTTTCTTCGTTCTTTCTTTCTAGCAACCCGGAGTGTTTATCTTCAAATTTCCTTACTAATGATGTAGATGTTTCTCTCTTCAATGTTCTTATTGAACTTGAAAATATTAACTCTCAATGTGACAACTTCCTCTTCAATCTTCTCAATCTCTTATTCTTTACTAATTATGTGGATGTTTCTCTCTCTTCAACATTCTTGTTGAACTTGAAAATTTTAACTCTCAATGTGACAACTTCTTCTTCAAGCTTCTCAACCTCTTCTTCTTTCTTCACCATCTGAATCTTCAAGACTTGTTTTATTCTCTTTGCTTCTTCAAGTTGGATCTTCAAAGTGATGATTTCCTTTTCAAGTATTCTTTCTTCTTGACTAAATTATGCTTCAAGTTTGTTAAATTGCTCTGATCTTTCCTTGAGATGATATGTCAAAATATTCTCTCTCTTCTTTGGTTCCATTCTTTGTGTTGTTATTTTGGCTTCCAAACATTTCTTTTATTCTATCTAAGTTTTGTATTTTTCTTCAATCCTTCTAGCTTCTTCCAGCTGAGCTTTTAGATTCATGACAACCTGTTTGGATTCTTCAGAACTTTCTTGAAAATTCTTATTGACTAATTTTTCCTCAAGAGACTTGTTTTTCTTCCTTTATTTCATCAACTCTCTAAAGAACTAATTAATTTTTCTTCAATATCTATTATGCCTTCTTCACAATATTTTTCTTCTTAATTTATCTGACATGATGAGCATCTTTATTCTTGTTATGTTCTTTCATCCTCTTTATCCTTCTTTGGCTTTGTGATGGGAGATTCCTTAAAGTAGATATTATGTAGTTTTTTCCAAAGTTATTTAGTTGATGAACATTTGCCAACCTTTTCTCTTACCGAATTACATATTCCTTCCCAAATGAAATCCATTGATATTTTGTTATTTCTTTTCAATTCCTTCATGGATGCAGTCTTTTGTTTCTTTGTAGTGGTGTATCCTGTAACAACTGATTTCCAAACATCATACCCCTGTGCCTGTAAAAATATTTTCATCCTAATATTCCACATCTCATATCTCTCACCATTCTGACCATGAAACGGTGGTACCCCAAACATAAAATACTCCATGATCTTCCTTCAAGTGGTTAAACTATTTTCTTGAAGGAACCTACTTTGATACCAATTGTTGGAATACTGAGAGGGGGGATGAATCAGTATGAACACTTTTATCACTTTTAAACACAATATATAAACTTCAATATTATCCACAGTATATCATCAATGTATCCTCTATGATTGCATTCAATATATCATGAGCATATTAAAATAAGAAACATCACATCAAATACACCATACAACAGATTTTACGTGGAAACCCAAATGGGATAAAACCACAGAATGATTTCTTATATATCAAAGAATGCATTCATTGGAAGCACCAACTTCCCAATTCTCCAACTACAACTGGAAGGAGGATAAAAACCCCTATTTACATGCTCCAACATGAAAAAATCTAGAACTCCCTAAATTCTATGGCTCCAACCAGAAGGAGGCTACAACCCCATGATTCTTAGGCTCCAACCTGAAGTAAGCTCCAACTCCCTGAGTTCTCTGGCACCAACTAGAAGGAGGCTAGAAGAACCTTTCCTTTCCCCATCCTATCGCCCTGAAATATAAGTGTATACCAATTGTCACTACCACAATCACTGTCACTGTCACTGTCACTGTCATTGTCTCTGTCACATCAACCTATATCTTGTCAATCTATCACTGTATCCAACCTATCACCATGAACCTGTCACTGTCACCAACCTATCACCGTCAACCTATCACTATATCTAACCTGTCACTATTAACCTGTCACATCAACCTGTCTCTCATAAACATGTCCAACCTATCACTGTCACTGATACTCAATCAAATTTTGTCACATGGATCATATACCAAAGACACCTCTCAAATAGATGTCCAACATCACCAACACATGCCTCTACCAATCATATACCAAGATCACCAACATACCATCAAAATATTGTAAATGTGTTGAACCTGCACAAAATTGATCTAGCTAAAAAATGATACACACATTTGCAGAGAGAATTGGAGAAATAAGAAGGAGAGAAAGAATGAAAGAATTGTCATTAACCATTGTGAATAATGAATAATTTACACATGATATACTATGTATAACTCAATGAGTGTGCACTGGAGGATAACCAATGTTCCATAGTGGTGGTTTAGAGTGATCTGGACACACACCAACAGTTACGAGAGTGAACTTCCACCTAGTCTAGTCTCTCAGGCAGTTATGGGAGTGAATTGCCACCTAGTTGAATTAACTAGTCAACTAGTCTTCAGTTAACTGACTGAATAGAGAGTAGTGAGGAGTTAAATCGGGGAATCAAAAGTAATGCGCTAGTATGGTGATGATCCCAATGTTTCATGGTGATAAAACCAATGCAACATCTAAACTCAACTCAACTAGTCAAACCGAAGTGTCAACTGAAAGAGAATATTATCCAAGTGGAATATTCTCCCCTAAAATATAGGAGACTGGATAATGACTAATTATGACTAATAAACAAGGAAAAACCTTAGGAAAAATAAATCTTAGGTGTGTGTGAAGTAACTCCAATACCCCCCCTGAACATCACTATAGTGAAAATAAAGAATGGGTCCCAGAAACGAGACCATGTTAGGTACCCAAATACAAAGTATACACTGAAAATAAAGTGAGGAAAGAGGGAAAACCTCATGGAAAAAACCCCCCTCAAGGTACAATGTATGTAAAAAGGAGAACTACAATTTCTAGGCAACTGTGTCCTTTACTCCAAGACGACTTCGCAAAGAATAGAACATTTTCTCAATGAAGGTCTTGGTGAAGATGTATGTCATCTATTCTACTAAAGGACAGAACTATAATTCGATGATCCCCTTGTGTACTAAGTCTCGGATGTAGTGCATGTGGATCTCAATGTGCTTCGTCTGCTGCCTCTAAACTAGATCTCTGTAGAGCTTTATAGTGCTCTGGTTGTCACACCAGATGATGATTGGTCGATGAAACTAAATTCCCAACTCAGTGAGAAAATTTTGTAGCCACATAGCATGAATGATTATGTTAACTACCCCTCGGTACTCTACCTAGACTAAAGATAGATAAATGGTGGCTTGCGTCTTGCTCGACCAATAGATAGGCCCAGAACCAAGATTGAGTGAGTAACCAGATGTGGACTTGCGATCAGTGCTATTATCAACCCATTCGGAATCAGTAAACCCAATAAGATCTAATGTAGATTATGTTGCATAATGAATCATAAAGGTGATGGTTCCCTATATGTGTTGAAGGATACGCTTTACAGCCTTACAATGTAGCTCATGCGGCTCCTACATGAACCTGAAAACTATGACAACTGCATAGGAGAGGTATGGTCTGGAGTGTGTGAGATACAACAAGCTCCCCACTAGTTTTCTGTATAGTGTGTTGTCAACCAGTGGAGTCTCCCCGCCATCCTCAAGTTTGACTTCTGATAGGAAAGGAGTCGGAGCAGACTTGCAGTCTATCATGTGAAATATCTCAATGAGATCTCGTGCATACCTATCCTGAGACAGTTTGATGCCTAATGCATCCTAACTGATCTCGAGTCCAAGGAAGAAGTGTAGTGGACCCATATCCGTCATCAAAAACCTGTCATGTAGAATCCTCTTGACTGCAGCAATTACCGAAGTTGAGCAATCGGTGATCAACAAATCATCAACATACAGAACTAAAAGTAGAAGTCAATCAGTCATCCCGAGCATGTAGACATTCGGGTCTAATTTACAATGTAAAAAGTTATGTGACAACAAGTAGGATTCCATCTTTGCATACCATGCCCTCGGAGCCTACTTGAGGCCATAAAGGGACTTCTTCAGTTGACAGACCAAAGATGAGTCCTACATAAATCCCTAGGGATGCTTCATATAGATCTACTCAGAGAGATTGTCGTGAAGAAATGCATTCTTCATGTCCATATGATGGACTTCCCATCCTTTGGTTGTCGCAATGGAAAGTGCCAATAGTATGGAATCTATCTTCGCTACTGGAGTGAAGGTCTCATCATAGTCAATACCATGAACCTTTTGAAAGCCTTTGGCAACAAGCCTAGATTTGTATCTGCTAATATGTCCATCTGATGCACTCTTGGTCCTGTAGACCCATCTGCATCTGAAAATTTTCCTCCCAAAAGAAAGGGGAACCAAATCCCAAGTCTAGTTCTCAAGGAGGGAGTTGTACTCCTCCTACATGGTGGATTCCCAAAAGGGATTTCCAACAGCCTCGCCATAAGACTGTGGATCTGAAGAATGAACCAAGAAAAGATGATTGGAGGGAAATGGTTCAGTTGAAGTGAGTGCAACATGAGGCTCCTTGAAATCAGATCGATTCCTCCTAGTATCAGTTGGATCACCAACGAGATCCCCTGCATCCTGAAGAGTAGTTTGTGCCCACTTGGGCCTCTTCTCTAACTTTGCAACTGCATCTAGATGCTCTGACTCTGCATCTGACTCTAAATCAGAATCAACTGAGTCCTCTGAATTAGAACTCTCATCTGAAGAAGATTCGGCATGTGCATGCTCATCATCTCATACAGGTGGAAGAATGAGGGTGTCTGCATGTGGTTGTTGAGGTGCATGTGAGACACTTTCATTGAATTGGACACTACGCTCAATGATGATCCGGTCCAAGGAAATATCAATAAGCTGATATCCCTTCACACCGTCGGGGTAGCCAACAAAATGCACTCAGTTCTCTGTGGATCAAGTGCCTTCCTCTTTTCAGAGAGAATCTGGGCCCATGCACGTGAACCGAAAATGAAAAAGTGGGTCACTTCTGGTTTGAGGCCGCTCCAAGCCTCATAGGGGGTCTTATCCTTGACAGATATATGGGGATATATGTTTTGGATGTATGTTTCACAATTAATTTCTTCGTCCCATAGTCTCTGTGGTAGTGACTTTGCATGCAGCATATAAGATGCCATCTCCTTTAGAGATCTGTTTTTCTGCTCAACAAATTTGTTTTGCAGTGGAGTATAGGGAACTGTGTGCTACAACTGGATCCCTGCCTCATGGAAAAGATCATGGATATCATGATTTGCATACTCTCCCCCATTATTAGTTCAAATGAATTTTATCTTCTTTCCAAACTATGTCTTAACCAGGGCTTTGAAATCTTTGAGGTGTTGAAATACCTCAGATTTTTTCTTGAGAAAGTAGATCCATGTAAAACGTGAGAAATCGTCAACAAAAATGAGAAAAAACCTCTCCTTTCTGATCGATGGATGCGAAAAAGGACCTATAAGGTCACTGTGGATCAGATCTAAAGGTGTGGAGGCTCTCTGAGACTTTCCCTTGTCAAATTTCTCTTCAGGGTGTTTCTCGAGAACACATCCCTCAGACACTCCCTTGGAGAAATGGATGTCTGGTAGACCATCAACCAATATTTTCTTGCTAAGTTGTTTCATGTATCTGAAATTAAAATGTCCAAACCTTTTGTGCCATATCCTACTACTTTCATTAGCATGAGTAAGCAGTAAAGAAGAATCAGGTTCAATGAATTCAAAAAAGGTATACAATCTAGACTGATGATTTACCTCACTAGTAGAAACCCTGGAGTTGGTTTACATGTCATAGATGCCCATGGAATTCGGTGTGAATATGAATTTATTTCCAGTGTCGGAATTCCTCATCTGATACACAGAGAGAAGGTTGAAAAAAAATTTGGGAACATGCAACACGTTCTCGAAGCTTCCGTTGGTGAGTTCAATCCTTCCTTTGTCGGTGACTTAGACAGAAGAGTTGTCCCCCATCAGAATAGGAGGAAATTTTCATGTATCCAAAAAATAATATACTACTTTTGAGGCAACCATGTGATTTGATGTTCCTGAATCTACGATCCAAGTATCGGGAGAGGAGTTGATGGAAATCAAGGCATGGCTAGAATTTCCTTTCTTGGAATTCAGATCTTATGGCTTATTCTTCTTGGCACCCTCGGGGATGTGATCTCCAAGGTTGTTTTGCTGAAGTATTTGAGACATCAAATCTATTTTTTTTTCATGCATGTGGATTCTGAATGGAATCCTTTGTGACAGTATGTGCATTTCTCCCCTTTTCTTCCCTTTTCCTCTTTAGATCCAGAGGCATCGGTGAAGGGTTTTGTGTACCCTTCCTTCTTTGGATGTGCATGAGATTTCCATTTATCTTTATCTTTATATTTATGATATTTTTGGCTTCCATATTGCAAAGTGAGTGAATGCACCATTGGGCCTTTGATTTTTCCCATGTTGATGAGCTTGGTCTGTTCTTGTGTTAGGGCTTTGATAAAATCCTGAAGAGAAGGAATATTCTAGGTGGATCCTAAGGCGAATCTGACATAATGTAATGTGGATATGAATACAAATAATTCAAGACCAAGGTTGGAGAGAATGGTGAGAACCATTTTTTTCCTCCTTCAATTTATCAACCCCTCAAGCTTTGAGTTGCGATAGTAAATCCTTGAATTTTGTAAAGAAATCTTGGATATTGTTGAAGATTTTTGGATCCAATGTGAAAAGCTCCACCTCCAGCATGTGTCCCCTTATCTCATCTTGTTTTCCAAATATCCCTTCCAAGGTGGTCCAAGCTTCATTGGGAGTCTTACGGGAAGATATATGAAAAAGGAGATCGGGATAAATAAGACTGCAAATTGTTCTGAGTGCCTCATCCATGTGATTTAAATACTTGGATTTTTCTATGGATGATGTCGGTTTTGTATCTGTATTCAAGGTTAACCTGTATAACCCTTTGGTTCAGAGATGTATGTCTATTTTCTCCTTCCATGAAAAATAGTTGTAAGGTGTAAGAATGAATTCTTTTTGGAAATCCATCTTTCTGATATCTTCAATCTTTTGTACCTGCAAAAAAAATTGGTGTATATTTTTTTTAGCAGTACATCACCTTTGATACCATGTAAATGTTTTGAACTTGCACAAAATAGATCTAGCTAAAAAATGATACACACATTCGTAGATAATTGGAGAAATAAGAAGGAGAGAAAGAATGAAAGAATTCTCATTAACCGTTGTGAATAATGAATAATTTACACATGATATACTCTGTATAAATAAATGAGTACACACTAGAGTAGAACCAATGTGCCATAGTGGTGGTCTAGAGTGATCTAGACACACACCAACAGTTACAAAAGTGAACTACCACATAGTCTAGTCTCTCAGGCAGTTATGGGAGTGAATTGCCACCTAGTTTAGTTAACTTGTCAACTAGTCTTCAGTTAACTAACTGAACAAAGAGTAGTGAGGAGTTAACTCAGGGAATCAAGACTAATGCACCAGTCTAGTGATGATCCCAAGGCAAGGTTGAATTAGCATGGTGATGATCCCAATGTTGCATGGTGATAAAACCAATGCAACATCTAAACTCAACTCAGCTAGTCAAATTGAAGTGTCAACTGAAAGAGAATATTCTCCAGGCGGAATATTCTCCCCTAAAATATAGGATACTAGATAATGACTAATTATGACTAATAAATAAGGAAAAACCTTAGGAAAAAAAAATCCTAAGTGTGTGTGAAGTAACTCCAACAAAGATAGGTGTCTCAAACATGTACCAAATCATGTACCAAACCATCAACATGTACCATACCAAGCATCAATCGTGTGCCACAACCTATACCACAACAAGTGCATCAACAATGTACCACAACAAGTGCATCAACCATGCACCAACACATGTACAACATCAAGTGCATCAACCATGCACCAGCACTTGTACCATGTACCTCAAGCATCAACTGTGTACATCAATACCTATACCATACCATGTACGAACAATGTATCTCAACCATATACCATATCACTCAATCACTCCATACACCATATACCATAGGATATACCAAGAAAGTACTATAAATGATGTACCTCAACCAAGTACCAACATCACCAAAATATGTATCGTATACACTTGCCTCCATATACCAAGTGTATTCCTCAACAACATATCAATATATATGATAGGTCTTTAACATAACAACCATACACCATGTGCCAATTCTTCAAGAGTATACCAAGAACAAGCCTCAAGCATGTACCATAGCGTCATCAACATGTAGTCACACTATATACCAAACAACCAAGAGTGTTCTACTAACAATGTATCATATCATGTCCAAGATGTACCATGCACCATGACTACCATGACATGAGTCAAGCATGTATCATACCATAACCAAGCATAAGCCTCAAAACTAACACATGAGCATACCTATAACCTCTAGTTGACCTGTTGTACTGTAATACTGATCTGTAAATATTCTACAGCATTCAACATCCTGGTACCAACATTCTCCCCAATTTTGTCTTGTCCTCGCGGGGCAAAGACTACCTATCATGTGGGGCCTCGCATGATGTGTCCTAGGAAACCTACAGGTATGCCACACGAGACACCCTATGCTTGACCCATGAGGGCCATCCTAATTAGGGTTTATCAAAAAACCTACGCTTTCTGCACTATGAAACTCTCGCTCCTAATTTGCACTTTATTCATTGCTTCAGACTCAACCTTATATTTGCCAATATACCAAAATACTAGACCAAAATATTCTTGCATGATAGATATTCAATGAATGTATGTGTACTTATGAGTGACTCCTTGAGTTGTATTTATACTTTTGTTAGGTAACATATTTCCTTATTCTTAGGGATTCTTGACTTTTTTGTTACAACCACTTTACCCTTTCATTAATTGACTTGTAACCAATTAGGGTCTTCTTGACCATTCTTCGGGGCTTCCAACTTCACAAGGCCGTAAATCCTCAACTGTGAGGAAACACATGGAATACCACCTTATATCACTGGAAACAGAATGATGAGTACTATCCATCTATGAGTATATTACTTACATTTACACTTTCCTTCATGTCCATATTCCTCAACCAACTTCAGGTCCTAAAACCACACCCCTGGGGATTCATGTGGACTTCATCAAATGCATGCATCACATATGTTGATATCAAAAACTCTTTTTGGAATCATTGAAAATTAACTCACCATCAATATCAACCACATATCTAGTGATTCTGGACTTCTCCAAGGGTTGAAATAAATCTCCAAAGGTTGAAATCAATGACAACCAACTATCCAAACCAACTTTCTAACATTGTTTATGAAACACATGACATATGTAGTGTACATTGTATAATTTTCAAACATATTCCTATTTGGAGAAGAAGAGGGTGATAGCCAAAACCCCCAAGTGTTGCTTGATGAGAAAAGGAAAGAATACATTGAAACATACATCAAAACAATCGTCAATACAATCAATCAACATAGACAACAAGGAAGAGTCGTTAATGAGAGAATTTATGGTCTCCTAATGTTTCTCAAAAAAGTGGACTACCCAAAGGAAAACCCTATTCTGCAGTTCAAAAGAAAAATAAGTCCTTTATGGATAATTTCGATGATGGAGGTGAACAAAAAACTTCTAAGGGAAATCTAGAAAATCCACACACACTCCCAGACACTAGAAAGAGGAAAAGAGGAACAAATAAAGAAAGAGAAAGTGAGGGCATACCTAAAGAGAAAATCATCTTGGAAGACATGGAGCTCGATGTAAATATTGAATATATTGGATTTGCAGGTGAAGAACAGACGATACAAGAGAGAAGAGTCATTTCAATGGAATTTTCCACCCAAGAGCCAATTGTATTTGAAGAGGAATCTCAACCATGTACAATGCCACATTTGACAAAAAATCAAGAAAATTAGTTATTGAGAAAATCAATGCAAAAAATAAGAAGATGCAAGGAAAATGGAACTTAGAACTTGACTTAAATGGAGTTCCACCCTCCAAAGTTGTAGAAATTCATGAATCCACAAGAGAATCCTTAAAAATGTCAATCGTATATATAAAGAACAAAAGTGTCATTTTAAAGGATATAATTAAAGAATTAGAAAATGCTTTAATACCCCCACCACTATTTTCCAGTCCAATTTCCACCATACATCCTTTGAGAAGTATTGAGGGAAGACCGGAATCAATCTCAAGAATAAAAGGAAAATCAATTCTACTTGCTACCATTAGGAGGTATGTCGAAGAAAATATCCAAAAGAGAATGTCCCTGATTCTTGAAACAAGGGAATTTGCAACAAGCTTTGTTTCCTTAGGGTCAAGAATGACAAATTTCAGGTAATATCTTCAAGTTGATATTGAAAATGATGAATAATTTTAAAAAGGTGCCATTTCTACCTTTGTTGCAAAAGTATCAAGTATTAGTGAGTTCTAGAGAAAAGAAGAGGATTTTCCTTTAGCAATCCGTATAAACGACTCAAGGCATGTTGGTTAAAGAGAATAAAGAATTTAAAAGAAATGTTAGTTGAGTGTGATGTTATAAGTGTGAAAAGAGGAGAATTTATTTGAAATTAATTAGATTGGATTTAGCTGGGTCAACTATAGATGTGGAGGACCCACACTTAATATTGAATTCCATACTCTTGTCAAAATAACAAGTGGGGGAGAAGTTGGACTCGTTAAAGATTACATCGGATGAGAATTTTAACAACTTAATCGAATATTCAAAAATAGAGGTTGAAAGTTGGTTGGTTAGTTATGTGAATAAAAATAAATACATTGAGGACACCCTTCATCAAATTTTGATGGATTTCAAATATCTGAAAATTTTGTTATTTGATATTAAATAACGACAAGAAATAATTGTGGCACCAAAGAGAGAATACGTCGAGAATTGGTTAAAGAAATACTTAACTAAAATAACCAAATAAGATCAAGAAGAAGCAGTTGTAACCGATCATTTAGTTCTAGCGAAGGAGAATATAAAATACACACCAGCAGGAAAATGAAGGCAGAGAGATCCCATCATAGTAAATAATGCAGTCACCTTTCATAATCTCCTATCCTTTATACTTATTTTTCATAAATCATTCAGTTGTGTCTTTTCATTCTTTAAGAATCCATAACGAATATCTGATCATTTTTCACTTTTTCTTCTAGGTCCGAATCTATCTTTCAAAGGTCCATGAGAGCCCCATCCCAGTCCGTTTGGACAAACGTTGTATTTTTTTAATTTATATTTCATTGTAAAACCGTACTTTTATTTTTGAACTCCCTAAAGAACTATTTCGGGGTGCAACTTTAATGATTTCTTAGCCTTCGAGTTTTTGAGTATGATATTTTTGAAGTGTGCATATCATATTCTCTTCTACATTTAAATGATATACTCTTTTAAATATCTCTACATTGTGGATTTATAATCTTATTGCTTATGAATGTGACCAAATCTTATTTATATTGTGATGGATGTGAGGAATGTGTTAATTTCATATGATGGTTTCCCTATTTCTGTACAATATTGTATAAATGTTATATTTCAATATTTGAAAGATTCATGGTCCTTCTTTCAAGAACCTTTCTCTATGAATATAATTTTCCTACTTTAGAGTGTATTTTCATAGTTTATTTCAAACAAACATAGAGGAGTGCCACCTATTTAAAAATGTAGGAGGAATTTATCCTTGTGAGATTGTTGTTGAGATTTTGACCAATCTAAACATGAACATTTTTTACGACCATACTGGGGAGAAAAAAAGGTTGGTTTTGTAAACCATAACTTTAATGACTCAGTCAAAACTTAATCAACCTCAATTATAATTCAGACTTGTAAATCATTGAAGTGTCATACATCAACTATACAATTTGGTGTTAACAACAACAAAAAGTCAAGAAGAACTTGAAAGATCTTGGGAAACCCTTGCTCGAGAGGAAGAAAGAGAGATAGAGTTAAGGAAAAGAAGACAATTGTGAATCCAAGAAAAAAAAATTCTGCTAACAGCAAGTAAGAGAAAGAAACTTCAACTTCCCGAAGTTGGTGAAAATTCCAAATCAGAAATAAGAAGAAACCTAATCATAGGTGTTCGAGAAGAAAAAAATGAAATTCTTGAGAATCGAGAAGAAAGAAATAAAATACAAAGAGTTCCAAGAAGAAGGGCTAGGTCTATCCCACTTAATTTACATGGAGAACAACATACATTACCAACCCTCCTTCATGGAGTTCTACCAGTATTTTCAACCGATTGAATCATGGATCCAAAGAGACACATGGATCAATTTATAAGTATCTGTGTTATCCATTTAATTGAACATGATGATGTGATGGTCAAATTCTTTTTCATACCTTAATAGATCTTGTTATCCACCATTTTGCAGAAGCTGGATTTCCTTAAGAGCCGCCAAAGAATGAGAAATCAGTGCTCATATGACAGAGTTCAGAGTTCAACCAGTCTTGCAAAAGACAACCTTTTTTGGCATTTCCCCCATTGTAATAAATGACCTGAGTATGAGATATTGTAAAAGGCTATTAGCCAACTAAGACCTAGAAACGAGCATGTACTCTAGAATGTTTTCTTTCACTTGTTAATTATTTTTTCTGCTTGCCTTTGTGAGCGATTAAATAATTTCTAAGTTTTTTTACTCAGAAGATTGACTTCAGAGATGGAGTACTTGCTGGTGGTTAGGCCTTGGCATGGAAAACCAATTCCTAGTGTCTAAATGTATATGAGCTCATACTAGGTCATCTTGATTGAGACATTTGGAAATTGCAGCTAGGTTTGATAGTTTTTTTTTTATTGTTTTAGTGAATTAATTAAATTCCCACAAAAATGGAATTTTTTTATTCCGAGTCAATAAATTGTAAAAATATGGAATCAAACATTGTCAAATGTCATATTTATGGTCTTTTTCCAGTCCAGAGTATAATGTAAACCCCTATTTCCCATATTTCGAGACAAAAAAGTGATTATTATCACTAAAAAATCAAATTTACTCGAAATTTACAGAAAAGGGGTAATTAAATTCATTTCCTATTTTTTAGGAGAACTGGGGAACATGTTGGAAACATGTTTTTCTCATGTCCCCATTCAAATAAATGCCTAGGTGATTTAAGCTAAGGTGAAGGTGACTTCATGAGGGTGATGTGGACATGGAGGAGATCCCAATGAAGGGACTCGACCCCACCTACCTATTTGGCACATTTTAGAGGAGGGGTGCACATCCCAATGTGCTCACGCATTTCCTAACTAACCCTTACACTCCACCTCACTCCACTCATACTCACTTCACTCCACCTCACTCACCCATCACCTCACTACACTACCTCTCCACTCCACACCTCTGCTCCTTCACTCATGCGCCACTCTCCTTAACCCCACGCACCTCCCCTTCACTCACGCATTACCAAAACCCTAGCTTGTCCCCTCTTTGGAGTTGTCACCACCAAAGCTATATAAGCATGGCTACCCCTCCTCCATTTGTTATAGTTGGAGCCTTGGGAAGATAGACCACTATTGTATCATTGTATCATTGTATCATTCCTGAATTGAATAAAGAATACTTTGGAGTTCTATTGGTGTTGATGTTATGTGTGGATGCTTGGATCTAGTGCTATTTTTATGAGGTAACTTGTATCTTGTGTTTCAATTTTGTAATTCATTTGAAAGGATTTGAAGGTATGCTATCATACAGTAGGGTCAGATGAATATAGTTTGATTCATCTCATTTCTTCCTTATAAATCATAGACTTTTGTATTGCATGTTTGATTTTCGGTTAAACTAACATGCATATTTGAGCGTTGTTTTGTAGGGAATACCTTTTAACAAGTGTTTGCAGGATTGAAGTACATTCTTGCAGGTTCTTAAAGCTTGGAGGATTTATAGGATGTTGCTTCAACCATAATTTTTCCAAGAGTTTCAAAGGATAGATCTCCCTCTACTCTTCAACAAAGGACCCCATAGCCCATAACTTTCAATTTTTGAAAGAAAAAAGAGTTTCTTCTTTCTCCTTCTCAAACTTCTTCAAAATTATTTGGTTACTCTTTCATGCATGCTTGAGAAGTTAGTTTAAATTTAAAATTTTGACTTAGTTTCTTTTGCATGCAAAGTATCTAGATCTAGTGATAATTCTTTCAAGTTTAAAGAAGTAGATCTAGGGCATTTTCTAGCCTATTTTCTTCTAGATTTGAAGCTAGTTAAGTGTCTTGTTTTAAGTTTAAAATCAAGCTAAATATCTTCCCTATGATTGATGTTTTAGGAAAACAAATAGAAATAGCTAGAAGATTCTAGAGTAGGTTCATGCAAACTGTCCAAAAATTCTAAAAATTTTCAATTTTTGCCTTAGAAAATTTTTCAAAAAAAATTTAATAAAATTTTTCAGAAAAAATTTGATAAAAATTTTTTTTTAGTTAGTATTTCAAACTCTTTTTTATCACATTTTAATGAACTTTGTTTGTTGTTTTCTTGCAGAAATAACAGGTACAAGGGGATATTCTATCAAATTTTGACGAAATTAAGGCTTCCGCAGCACCCCGGGGGGTTTCTACTTCATCAACGAAGTTTGTCTCCTTCTTATTTTCTTGTAACTTTTTCAAATATCCGAAATTTGTAAAGATCCTCTTTCTTTTTTAAATCTAAATATCAAAGAGAACTTTTCTCTCAGTGTAATAGTTGCGATAAAAGAAGGCCCTTTTGTGCCCAGTTTCTCCATCCCCATTACAAGGATTTGTGTGTCTTTGTGTGGTTTTTCTTTCTTAATGCATGCCTAAAATATTTTATCTCAAACACACAAGTCAAGTAAATCAAACACACACTCATATTTCATATGCATGGCTAATTAAAAGGAATTTTGAATCTCTTATGCATGTTTAGTTCAGACTGCTTCAAGTCCTTTCAGCAATAAGTCTTGCAACCTTGCAATTTCAAATATATCTTGCAATTTATCTTTAAATTACAAATCAAGGTACTAAATTTAATTCTTTTAAGTGTTTCAAAGATCTTTCATTTTTCAAGTACTTTTTCAAGTTTTCTTTACAAAGAAGGGTACATATATTTTTCAAGTATTGCAAAGTAATTGAACCTTGTTTGTAGTCTAATTAGGAAAATCTATGAAGTAGTTATCTTAATGCATGGAAAAATGCCTAAAAGTGACCTGCGAAGTAAGGCGGTCCCTCTCGAGACCTGGCTTCCCACCCATTTTGGGCATCCAACACTTTTAGTGAGTTTACTAGTTAGACCTCTTGGGTTTCGATAAACTCTCCGCAAGTTTCTAAACAAAGAGATAGCCTCCAAAGGGGTTACATTTTCTCATTAACTCAACATCAATTTACCTTAATAAAACTTTCTATCAACATTTTCCCACGACTCCATTTAATGCACTGGTATAGTTGGTATATTTTTTCATCTGAGCAATCTTTTACATTGATGCACATTGTCTAACTTATATGCTTAAATCTTGCAGACCTTGTATCCTTTGATATATGCATGTTTATGAAAAGTACTTTATGATTATGATAATGATGAATATCAAATGTTGAATGGTTGTTTTATTTCAAGCAATAAACTCCTAGATTTAAGTTATTTTTCTTTCTTAGTTTAAAAGAGCCTTAAATTATTTTTATAGGGACTACCCCCCTTGGCTTCTCTAGGAGTTAGCCTAGACAGAGGAGTAGAGGATCAAGTGACAACACCTTGACTCGAAACTTTCCCCCAAGGACACACAAAGTGGATTGAAGGTTTCTTCCACGTTACCCTAGGTGTGTATAAGGACAACAACATTTTTGGCGCTATTGTTGGGGATAAATCTTTCTATTCTTGGAACATGACTTGTTTTCCATTTTATTTTACTTAGTTTTATTTTGATGCTTGTAGTTTATCAGAAATAGATTCAACCATCTGGAGACTCCACTTAATACCAATTTGACTAAGTATTCTACAAGGAGGAACTCAGAAGGCCTACTTAACTTCATTCCTGAACCTGAAAAGGTTTATCAAAGGAGGTTAGCCAAAGCCTCTTACCGTAGAGTCCTTAGTCCTTTAGGGACCAAGTCCATTTCTGATATTCACCTATTATTTGTTAATAAAATATTTACTTCAGAAATGGTTATATATGATAAATGTGATTTCACTGCAATTAATAATTATCCACATGCTCTCCCTGAAAAAGCTATTGAAAAGTTGCCTAGTTTCTAGGGAAATAATGTTGTGTCAGCCAAAATGCACATTAAGTCTTTTATGAGATGTACTAACAAATGGTGTGAAACCCATGATTATGAGGATGTCAAGATGAAATTATTTGTACTCTCCTTAGAAGAAGATGCCTTAGATTGTTACGAAGATATGCCTGACAACAAATTCAAAACACTCAAAGATCTTCTAGATGCCTTCATAGAAAAATGGGGGGAAAAGAAGGATCATTGTCAGTTGTTAGCAGCCCTTAACTCAATAAAAAGAACAAGAATGAAACAATGGATGAGTTTAATAAAAGATTCAATGAACTTGTCTCCATCATGCACACTGATAACAAGCCTTCAACAGATGTTATTTTAATCTGTTATGTTGAGGATTTTGGAGGGGAAATGAGATACCATATTAGAGATAAGGAACCATCAACCTCAAGTCAACTCAAGAAATAGTAGTAAAAATTGATAAAAACATGTAGGCTTCAAGAAATTCCAACCTTCCTAGTTTCAGTAGTGGTAGCTCTTCTAGGAAAAAAGAGGCGAAGGACAAGGCTAAGGTTGCAGCTCTCGAAAATAAAGACCCTAATTTTGACCCCCTAAAGGTCATTACTGAGATGGTCAAACGAATGGAAGCTACCCATGCTACTCATATTAGTTCCATGCAAAATAGGTTGATAGCACTGGAAAGGTCTCAAAACAACAGGTTTCAACCTAGACCAAATAATGATAGGTGGTAGAGAAAAGGTCCCCCTCAAGACCGAAGGCCCCCTAATCAACTAGAGTCAAATAATGTGGTTCATGAAGAAGCACCACCTATTTTCATAGCTTGTGAATACTTTCATGAGGAATATACTTGTCCAGTATTTTTCCATATTAATGAACAAGACCTTCCTCTAGCAAAAAACTTTGTAGGCCAACCCAAAAACTCCAACCACATCAATAACTTTGGTGAAGCTCACCCTCTATCTATGGATTACTGTCTTCAGATGCAAGAAATAAGTGAGCAAAGTAATCAAGTGGTTGAATAATATGATAATGTGACTAAGTTATATGGTCACAAATCTACAGATGAGCAAATCTTAGAAATGGCAAGGCACAGAGGGATAGTCTACTAGAGGAGGGGGAAAGAAGGGACAAGAAACTCTCAACCTAACTTTCCAAAGGTAATTATTCCTACAGAAACTCCAATTTCTAATCTAAATGTTGATTTAGGTAGTTGGATATCAAATGCAAAGGTCTTGGTTTCAGTTTCAGATCTCTTGAAAATTCCCTCACAGAAAGAAAAGCTTTTGCAAGCTATAAATCCTCCAAGTAATAAAGTTGTTCCAAAAGATCAATAAAAGGTTAAGGAACAACATGAAGATCCTCTAGTGGTCTTAAATAGAAGAGATAGGACTAAGGAATAAAATCCTCCTTTCTTTGTATCATTAGAAATAAATGATCAATGGCTACACAATTGCATGTGTGATTCAGTGGCTTCATCAAACATCATCACCAAAGGGATTATAAAAAGGTTAGGTCTTAAAATCACAAGGCCTTATCATAATGTGTGTGCTATGGAATCTAGAGAAATTGAAACACACGGAATAATCATAGGACTCCCAGTCAAGCTAGCCTTCCATCCTAACTTTTCATTCAAAATGGATGTCCTTGTTATAGATGTGCTAGATGCATGGGGGATGCTTCTATATAGGAAATGGGGATCTCATATGGGTGGTTTCTTGAATATGGATTTGAACTTTGCTACCGTTCCATACCCTCCTCCCTCAACTCATAATTTCATACTCTTTAGGGAAACATAAAGGAAGTATCGCATAAAAGACCCTAAAGAGCAATTTAATGAGTTTTTATGCCAAGTATCTGATATGGGTGACTTGTCCATATGTTCTAACTTCTTAGCTCCAGTTCAGGAAAAATTCAAAGATGAAAAAGTTAGCAATAAAGCTTGGAAAATGAATTTTGATGGAGCCCACTCTCGATCAGGAAAAGGGGCAGGAATGGTTTTAAAATCTCCAACAGGAAAGACTTACAATTTTGCATTCAGACTTGAGTTTGATGCAACTAATAATGTGGCAGAGTATGAGGCACTTTTTCTAGGCTTAGAAATTTCTAAGAACATGGGTATCAAGATTCTCAGCATAAAGGGTGGCTCGGACTTAGTAATACTCCAAGTAAAGAACAAGTATGCATGCAAAAGTGAGAGGTTAAGAATATACATAAATGTTATATGGGATTCCATAGAATTATTTGATGTTATGGATCCCATTGCTATCCCTAGATATCAAAACAACTTGGTTGATAGTCTAGTTTTAGCAGCTTCTACCCTCCATCCCTTAGAAGATCTAATGAAAGGAAAAGGAAAGTTGGAGATAATATTCAAGCCATCTTTCCCAGATAATATTAACCATTGGCAGGTTTTTAAGGATGATGAATAAGTTCTAAGGCTCATCCATAATATAGGGGAATTCTTAGATTTTAATGTCAACTATAAAGAGGAGGGTAAAGAGTATGTTGAGGAGGATAATCCAATTAAAAATCCAGTTCCCAGAGGAATATCTACCCTAGAAGAAATTTTTGATAGGCATGATATGTAAAAAAAGAAAAAAGAAACAATAAATCCTAATAGTTATATTGAAATCAACATTGGGACAGAGGAAGTCCCAAGGTTTATAAAAATTGGAAAAGGAACCACAGAAAAAGAAAGAAAGGAACTGATCATCTTAGTCCAAGAGTATAGGGATGTGTTTTCTTTCAAATATGATGAGCTCAAAGCATACAAAGAGGATGTGTTTCAACACACTATCCCCCTCAAGGATGATACAAAACCTTTCAAACAAAAACTTAGGCGAATAAATCCTAAGTTAGCACCTCTAGTTCAAGCCGAAATTAAGAAAATGTTGGATGTTGGAATCATTGCTCCAACCAGACATTCATCTTGGTTCTCCAAATTAGTTGTTGTCATAAAAAAGAATGGGGGGATAATATTATGTATTGATTTTAGAAACTTAAATCTTGCATGCATTAAAGACAACTATCCCCTACCCAACATGGAGACCCTACTTCAAAGGGTAATTGGTTCCAAGATTATTTCCATGTTGGATGGCTTCTCAGGTTATAACCAAGTTTTGGTGAGGAAGAAATATCAGAACAAAACTACCTTCACCACACCTTGGGGAACTTTTGAATACCTAAGGATTCCTTTCGGCTTACTTAATGCAAGTGCCACTTTTCAGAGAACCGTGGATTTTTCCTTCCATGAACTAATGGGTAAAATTATAGAAATCTACCAAGATGACTTAACAGTTTTTTCTAAGAAAAAGTCATACAACATAAGTCATCTTAGGAAATTTTTTGAAAGATCCCGAAAATATGGCATCTCCTTGAATCCATCTAAGTCCATTTTGGGTGTTGACGAAGGCAAGCTTCTAGGTCACATTATAGCAGAAGATAGGGTAAAAATGGATCTTGAAAGGGTTGAATCCATACAAAAAGTTCCTTTACCCCCAACCAAGAAATCCCTTCAATATTTTCTTGGACAGATAAAGTTCGTCAGACAGTTCATACCTAACTTAGTTGAGTTAATGAAACCACTCCTTAAGTTATTAAAGAAAGATGCTAAGTATGAGTGGATAGAAGAAGGAAGGAATGGTTTCAAAAGTATTAAGGATGCAATTGGAAAATCTCTTGTGCTAATCAATCCTGATTATTCAAAAGATTTTCAAATATTCTCCTTTGCTTCAGAAGACACTATTGCAGAAAAATGAAAATGGTCAAGAGCAACCCATTGCTTTTATAAGTAAGGCATTAAAAAATTATGAGCTTAACTATACTAATATGGAAAAGAAAGCTTATGCCTTAGTCAAATCTCTCAAACATTTTTAAGTCTACATAGGATACTCAAAGATTGTGGGGTGTGTCCCTCACGCAGCAGTAAAGGATATCCTTGGGCAATAGGATTGCTTGGGAGAAAAAGGAAAGTGGGTCTCCAAGATTCAAGAATATGACTTAGAGATTAAACCCACTAACTTGATTAAAGGTCAAGGGTTGGCTCAAATTCTCACTAAAGGAAATGAACAAGTGTTGGACATAGTATGTCAAAACAATCAAACTAGGCCAATCTTGTCATTGAAGCTTCAGAAATTAGATAAACACTAATCATATTCAGATATCATCTACTTTCTTTCGAAACTTACTTGCCCAATTCATTTGATTGGTCACAAGAGGAGGGATTTGAGGTTGAAAGCAACAAATTATTGTATCATTCAAGACGTCTTGGGGTGGAAGAAACTTGATGGAGTGATACTCATGTGTGTTGATGAGCTAGAGTCCAAGATACTTTTGGTTGACTTCCTTCAGGATTTTGTGGTGGACACTTTGTGGTTAAAACTACCGCCCACAAAATCCTCAGAGTAGGTTACTATTGGCCGACCATTTTCAGGGAAGAAAAAGCTAGCAGCCTTGCCTCTTCAACCTATGGTTGTCGAAGCTTCTTTTCAGCAGTGGGGGATTAATTTCATAGGTCAGTTTAAGGATAATTCAAGTAATGGTTATACTTGTATAATTACAACAACTTACTATTTTACTAAGTGGGTAGAAGCAATACCCACTAAGTCAGAAATCGATAAAGTGGTCATGGATTTCCTTGAACATAGGATAATAACTCGGTTCGGTATGCCCGCCAAGATTACAACTGATCATTTCAAGGCCTTCAGTTCTACAGATTTATCTTCTTTTTGTTTTAAGTATGGCATTGTGTTGTCCTACTCTTCAAACTATTATCCCCAAGGTAATGGTCTTGCTGAATCCAACAATAAAAACTTAATGAATATTCTTAAGAAAATAGTGGGGGATAATAAGAGGTCATGGGACAACAAGATTAAGTTTTCATTATGGGCGTACATAATAACCAAAAAGCGTTCCACCAATAAGAACCCCTTCGAGCTTGTCTACGGGCTTGATGCTACTTTACCAATTCACTTAAAGCTTCTAGTGTATCAGTTTGTTCAGAAATATGGTCTGGATGAAGACTTCCAACACAACAGAATTGATCAGTTGATAGAGTTAGACGAAATCAAAAGGAAATCATTGGATCATAACATAAAGAATCAGGACAGGGTAAAGAGGACTTTTTGTTCGACAACACAGGTATTCCAATAGAGGATGAACACCTTCAGTAACCACTCACATAACCAGATCAAAGATCAACACACCAATGTTTTCACGTGGTAAAACCCTTACGGGGAAACATCCACAGCCCCAGCCAACGCGGCCACTTGGAGCAGTTTATTAATGCAAAGAAAAACATTACAGAGAGATTTTACAAGAGAGTTTCTCACAATCGATCATCGGAAAATGACCCTCCATGCTCTTTAAATAGATATCATGGACCAATCAGGTGTTAATCCATGAATCAATGGTCATTAAGATCGAGGAGAGTATGAACCATTGGATCACTCTATGTTGGCAACATATAGTGACCATTGAAATTCCTAACTACAAATTCATATTAATGCATACTAAAAAAACACACTTTTACCTAACGACATAGTAGACCAAGTAGATCTTAACTAACTCCTAAGTGTCTAAATATCCTAACATCTCCCCTTAAGAACAACTTGGGATAGGATTGAAGGATTTACAATAGTGACACAATAGGAGAAGGAAGGATGCATTAGAGCCTATCCCCCCTTAATGACAACTTCCAGAACTCCTAACATAGATTGAAGTTTGGAAAACTTTGCTTCCATAAGAGACTTTGTGAAAATGTCTGCAACTTGATCTTCTATAGGGAAAAAGAGCACGTCAATAACTTGATCATGAATGAGCTTTCTGATGAAGTGCATGTGTAGCTCGATGTGTTTTCTACGCGCATGTTGAACTGGGTCTTTGGCAAGCTTGATGGCACTCTAATTGTCACACCAAAGGCTGGTCAGATGTTGGTGCTAGAATCCAAACTCTGAAAGGATCTGTTGAAGCCATAGGGATTCCTGACTTGCATTTACCATTGCTTCTGCTAAAGAAATTGCAATAGCCTATTGTTTCTTACAAGCCCAAGTGAGAGGTCCTTAACCAAGGCTGAAAATGTAACCTGTAGTAGAATTATGATCATCAGGGTCACCAGCCCAATCTGAATCAGTGAAACCAACCAATAAAGGAGTCCCCCTTGAACTGTAATGTATCTCAAACTGAACTGTACCACGGACATAGCGAAGTATCCTTTTAGCTTCTTTCCAATGGATTTCATGGGGTGTTTACATATACCAGGCAACAAGACCAACAACAAAGGAAAGATCAGGATGGGTATGAGTCAAGTATAAGAGGCTACCAACTAACTAATGGTACAGGGTGGCATCAACTTCAAGAGAAGTACAGGTGGCAGTAAGCTTGAATCCAGACTAGAAGGGAGAAGGGGTTGGTTTACAATTGTCCATGTGAAAGCGACAAAGAAGGTCACAAACATACTTAGACTGGGAAAGAAAAATTCCTTCATTGGTTTGAAAAACTTGGAGGTCAAGGAAATAGTGCAAAAAGCCTAAGTCTGTCATTTCAAATTTCTTCTTAAGGCTAGTTTTCACATGGTTTAAAAGTTTTGAGTCACTACCAGTAAGAATAAGGTCATCAACATAAAGGACAAGGATTATGAGATGGCTTCCTACTTTCTTGGTATAGACATTAGGATTAGAATGGCATCTAGAGAATCCAGTGGCAATAAGAAAGTTGTCCATTTTGGAATACCAAGCTCGGGGAGCTTGCTTGAGACCATAAAGATATTTCTTGAGGTGACAAACAAGGCTAGAGTCATTCTGAACATAGCCAGGAGGTTGTTCCATGTAGATTTCTTCTTACAAATCTCCGTGCAAGAAGGTGGATTTAACATCCATCTGATGGACCTCCCATTTATGTGAGGCAACAAGGGAAAGAACAAGGTGGATGGAATTCATTTTGGCTACAAGGGAAAAGGTTTCATTATAGTCAATTCCTTCAACTTGGGAAAATCCTTTGGCAACTAACTAAGCCTTTTGTCTTTCAACACTTCCATCTGATGCATACTTAGTTCTGTAGACCCATTTGCATCTAACAAGTTTTCTTCCTTTTGGAAGAGGTACAAGATCCCAAGTACCTTTTTCCATTAAAGAATGATACTCTTCATTCATTGTTGTATCCCAATCTAGATGACGTGAAGCTTCTGCAAATGTCTTTGGATCATGAGTTTCTAAAACTTGAACCAAAAGAGAAGAGGCTCGTTGGAACTGTGAACATGTCTGATGTTGATCTGAAGGATCACTGACAATATCACCAGCTACTTCTCGTGTTGAACAGACCCATCTAGGAAGCGGTGGAGCTGGTGCTGGTTCAGGCTCAAAGGACTCATCTAGAGGGTTTTCATCCTCACTGTCATCATTTGAAGAAGAAACCAGATCAGAAGAAGGCACAAACATCGAAGATGGCTCGCAAGTCGAAGAAGGCACAACCGCCAAATTAGGCTTGCAAGCCAAAGAAGGCACAAATGTTGAATTAGGCTTGCAGGCCAAGAGATTTTCATCAAATTTAACATCTCTTATAAAATAATTTCATTACAATGTGATTGAATAAGTATGTAACCTTTGACATCTTCAGATTAACCAAAAAATATACACTTCTCACTTTTAGGCTGCAATGCTTTCCTTTTCTCATCAGGAATGTGAGCCCATGCTATACTGCGAAATACACAGAAGTGGCTTACATCTGATTTAATTTTAGTCCAAGATTCTTCCAGTGTTATATTTTTAAGAGCCTTTGTGGGAATGCGATTTAATATGTAATTTTCACAGTTGATGGCTTCCGCCCAACACTTTAGACTTAATCCCTGAGATTGGATCATACAATTAGCCATTTCTTTTAATGTGTGGTTCTTTCTCTCAGAAACACCATTTTGTTGTGGTGTATATGGAACAATGTGTTGCATTTGGATTCCCTGTGTAGTGCAGTAACTTGTAAAATTATTGTTCACATATTCGCCTCCATTATCTATTCTTAACCTTTGAATTTGATGTCCAGATTTATTTTCTACAAGGGCCTTGTAGGCCAAAAAATTGTCAAAAACTTCGCTCTTAAGTTTTAAGAAGTAAACCCAAGTACATCTGGAAAAGTCATCAATGAAATTTAAGAAAAACTTGCACCCAAAAAAAGAAGGAGATGAAAGTGGACCACACAAATCACCGTGAACAAGATGCAAAGGACCCGAGGCGTTCCAAGAGGCACGTTTGTCAAAATTGTCCCGATGATATTTGTCGAGAACACAACCGACACAAACACCATCTCTGCATGAAACAAGAGGAAGACTAGTCACCATCTGTTGATTACATAGTTGTTGCAATGAGCGATAGTTTAGATGACCAAACCACTCATGCCAAAGTTTGCTCAAGTCATCGCTATGAGCAACAAAAACTAATGAAAAAGATGATGACCCAAAGTTGTCAAATTTGTACAACCTGGTAATATCATCAATAATTCTAGTTGCAAGAATGTGCTTAGGATATTTTATATCCTTGATGACAACTTGGTGAGGTGAAAAATCTACGGTTTTACCTTCACCTGAATGAGTGATTTTATATATTGATAGAAGGTTACAAGAAAGAATTGGAACACATAATACATCATTGAAATGAACATTTTCTACTTGAACTATTCCAGATCCTTCAACACTAAGAGATCTATCATCACCAACAAATATTTGCTTGGTGTTACATTCATTTAGAGTAGAAAATATGGCTCTATCCTTAGCCATATGATAGGATTCTCCAGAATCAATAAGCCACTCATCAGAAGTAGAATTTGTATTGAAGGAGAAACTAGAAGCAGAAAGTGCATGTCCATGAGAAGAAGAAGAAGTAGTAGAATCAATACTGATGTTGTGTTTCTTCATCTCCGCTTCTAAAGCTGCCATATTCTTCAAACATTTGGACTCATCATGACCATATTTATCACAAAAGTTGCAATGTCTATTAGTATTCTTATTTTTATATTTTGCTCCTTTGTCTCCATTAGGAGAAAAAGTTGTCTGAGTGGGTTTGGGACCCTTATATTGCTTGTTGTTGCGGCGAGGATGTTGCTTCTTGGGATTCTTGGGTTTATCTTTCTGATGGACAACTACGGCTTTGTTGGAGGTACCTGCAGTGTTGATCACTCCAAGTTGTACTAGCTTATCTTGCTCTCTAATCAAAGCATCACAAAATCTCTCAAGACTGGGTTTTTGATAAGCTGCCCCTAGAGCCTCTTGCATGGCATAAAAATTAGATACAAACACAGAATATGCACTACATAGCTTAGAAAGAATAAGATAGATGCAACGATCTTCGTCTATCTTTATCTTACATTCTTCACATAAATTTCAGAGTGTCTTAAACTTAGATAGATAGTCTTCAATGCAAGAAAAAACACTTGGACTTAAAGTTAGGACTTGATTTTCTAACTGTTGAGCTCGAATAATATTGTGTTTACCAAACACATATTCAATCTTTTCCCAAGCTTCTTTGGTTTTATCAATTGATTGAAGGTGGAACCTTAAATCAGGAGAGATGGAAATTATGAATAATCCACGTGCTTCGTCATTCCTATTATCCCATTTGGATTTCTTATCAGCATCAGTGGGTGTTGTTTCCTTTCCCAAGGTAATCTGATACAAGCCTTTACTTCTTAATAAATCCTCCATATGGGATTTCCATTGGAAGTAGTTGGTGATGGTAAGTAAGAGATTACTTGTAGAAGCCATATTAAATATGCAGATAATACAGATTTAAAAATTGAAACTGATGTTTTGAATGGAAAGAGTTCGAAAAGTTACGCGGTTTTAAAAATAACATCACTGAAAACGGACTTCGGATGTGAGAGTTATGCCATTTTTAAAAAAGGCATAAATGGTAACCAAAGGACCACGTGGTAGTGTAAGTTGCTTTATGAAGTGACCCACCTTTATAAAGAGAAGTGGGGCTCACTTTTACAAAAAAAAACTACATGCAAAATAAATAACTCTAAAATAAAATATTAAAGCTACTTATAGTGATTCACTTTTATACTTGAAGTGAAATACACTTTACAATTTTAGCATGAACTTTTTCAAAAAAAGTAACAAAAGAGAGACCTTAACTCAAGACCTCTTACTTAATACGACAACTTTTAACCAAATGGTCTAGAAAAACATATTGTAATGTTCAGAAGAAGAATTGGGGGTTTTGTTTTTGTTGTTGTTGTGGAAGGCGGCCTTGGAGAGCGTGCTAAAAAAAAACTCTTTTTACATAAGGAAAAAAATTCGCTTCTTGATGACAACAAGGGTTAGATCTCGGTTAGCTTACCCGAAAGATGCACCTTTTCATATATGTTTCTAATTTTCTGAAATCACACAGGGCATGGGGCAAAGAGAATATGCAGATCTAAAAGAGTAGCAACCCGAAAACAAAAAAATAAAAAACCAAAATACTTCTCTGCAAAAAAAAATTAAAATGCGTATTCAAACTTTATACCTCTGGATCTTACTGTAATGGTCGTATCTTGGCCAAACAGAAATCTTTTTGAGTGAAACGAAAAGTGTTCCTAATGAAACAAGTGCTATGGAAGCAATTACATAGTCCTCTTAGCCCAAAAATGTATGGAAATGATAGAAAATGGAGATGAGGAAACTCGTCTTCACGATCTCGATCTACAACAGGAGAGGGTCTTCAAACAAGCTCTGATACCATGTTCGACAACACAAGTATTCCCAAAGAAGACACACACCTTCAGTAACCACTCACATAACCATGTCAAAGATCAACACACCGATTTTTTCACGTGGTAAAACCCCTAAGGGGAAACATCCACAGCCCCAGCAAACGTAGCCACTTGGAGTAGTTTATTAATGCAAAGAAAAAGATTACAGAGAGATTTTGCAAGAGAGTTTCTTGCAATCGATCATCGCCAAATGACCCTCCATGCTCTTTAAATAGAGATCATGGACCAATCGGGTGCTAAGCCATGGATCAATGGTCATTAAGATCGAGGAGAGTATGAACCGTCGGATCACTCTATGTCGGGAACATATCGTGACAGTCGGATTTCCTAACTACAAATGCATACTAATGCATACTAAAGAAATACACTAGAAAACACATTTTTACCTAACGACACAATAGACTAAGTATATCTTAACTAACTCATAAGTGTCTAAATATCCTAACACTTTTGATAAGTCTTCGCAGAAAAGATTTTTTTAGGAAGGGGGCACAATCCTTCTTTGGGATAAAAGAAGGAAAAAGCCAGGGAATCATGGAAAGTTTAGCAGTTTATGGACAGGTCCATACATCATACAGGGTTTAGCTAGCAAGAATTCATTTTATCTAAACAGGTTGGATGGTGAGAATTTGTCCCTTCTAGTCAACGACCAACTTCTCAATATTTTCTTCACAGAGGTTGTCTGATGCCCATGGGGGCATCTACTGTATCATACTCTCTAACCCTTATGTTTTGTACATTATAATTTGTCTTTTCTGTACATTATTTATTTTTCTGTACTATATGCACATGTATATTAAATTCTTTGTTGTATTATATGTACTTGTATATTATCATTGCAAATTGTGTTTAATGTTGGTTTTATATGGATATGATTGTTGACATGCATCCATGATGCAAGTAGCATAATTCTGGATTCTCGCATGGTCTCCTACAAATTTAAAGATCAATCATGCATCCCCATATGGAGCCAATTTTATCACCAATTTGCACAATCTGGATTTCCTGAAGAACCGCCAACAAATGAGCAATCAGTGCTCATATGACAGAGTTCAGAGTTCAGTCGGTGTTGGAAAACAAAACATTTTTTTGCATTTCCACCACTGCTTTTTTTTGTTTGTTAATTTGTGCGGAACCTGTTGGCTACGCGATTAACCTGTGGCTTGAGAAACCGCGAATCAGGGGCATCTAAGCCATCAAAATCACCCGGGGATCGCACCCGGCCTGAGCCACACCAACCCTTAACATGGTTGGATTTTTTGTCCCCGCAGGTTTCGAACCGGTGACTTTAACATCACGGAGTGGCTTAACAACACACTCCGTCACCGACTGTTCTACACCTCGGGGATGCATTTCCACCACTGTAATAAATTACCTGAGTATGAGATATTGTAAAAGGATACTGGCCACCTAAAACCTAGAAATGAGCATGTACTCTAGAGTGTTTTTTTTCACTTGTTAATTATTTTTTCTGCTTGCCTTTATGAGCAATTAAATAATTTCTACGTTTTTTCACTCATAAGACTGACTCCAGAGCTGGAGTACTTGTTGGTGGTTAGGCCTTGGTGTGGAAAACCAATTCCTAGTGTCTAAATGTATATGAGCTCATACTAGGTCATCTTGATTGATTCATTTGGAAATTGCGGCTAGGTTTGATAGATTTTTTTTTTAATGTTTTAGTGAATTAATTAAATTCCCGCAAAAATGGAATTTTTAATTCTGAGTCAATAAATTGTAAAAATTCGGCATCAAACATTGTCATATTCCATATTATGGTCGTTTTCCAGTCCATAGATTCATGTAGACCCTTATTTCCCATCTTTCGAGACAAAAAAGTTATTATTATCACTAAAAAATCAAATTTACTCGAAATTTATGAAAAAAGGGGTAATTGAATTCATTTCCTATTTTTTAGGAGAACTAGGGAACATGTTGGAAATATGTTTTTCTCATGTCCCCAGTCAACCGGAATCCTGTGCGAGTTAAGCTAAGGTGAAGGCGACTTCATCAGGGTGATGTGGACATGGGGGAGATCCCAATGAAGGGACTCGACCCCACCTACCTAGTTGGTGCATTTTAGAGGAGGGGTGCACATCCCAATGTGCTCACACATTTCCTAACTAACCCTTATAATCCACCTCACTCCACTCATCCTCACTTCACTCCACCTCACTCACCCATCACCTCACTACACTACCTCTCCACTACACACCTATCCTCCTTCACTCATGCGCCACTCTCCTTAACCCCACGCATCTCCCCTTCACTCACGCATTACCTAAACCCTAGTGCATCCCCTCTTTGGAGTTGTCACCACCAAAGATATATAAGCATGGATACCCCTCCTCCATTCATTAGAGTTGTAGCCTTGGGAAGATATACCACTATTGTATCATTGTATCATTTCTGAATTGAATAAAAAAGACTTTGGAGTTCTATTGGTGTTGATGTTATGTGTGGATGATTGGATCTAGTGCTATTTTTATGAGGTAACTTGCATATTGTGTTTCAATTTTGTAATTCATTTGCAAGGCTTTGAAGGTATGCTATCATACAGTAGGGTGAGATAAATCTAGTTTGATTCATCTCATTTCTTCCTTATAAATCATAGACCATTGTATTGCATGCTTTGTTTTCGGTTAAACTAGCATCCATATTTGAGCATTGTTTTGTAGGGAATACCTTTTAACAAGTGTTTGCAGGATTGAAGTACATTCTTGCAGGTTCTTCAAGATTGGAGGATTGATAGGTTGTTCTTCAACCATAATTTTTCCAAGAGTTTCAAAGGATATAGCTCCCTCTACTCTTCATCAAAGGACCCCATAGCCCATAACTTTCAATTTATGAAAGAAAAAAGAGTTTCTTCTTTCTCCTTCTCAAACTTATTCAAAATTATTCAGTTACTCTTTCATGCATGCTTGAGAAGTTAGTTTAAATTTAAAATTTTGACTTAGTTTATTTTGCATGCAAAGTATCTAGATCTAGTGGTAATTCTTTCAAGTTTAAAGAAGTAGATCTAGGGCATTTTCTAGCCTATTTTCTTCTAGATTTGAAGCTAGTTAAGTGTCTTGTTTTAAGTTTAAAATAAAGCTAACTAGATGCCCTATGATTTTTGTTTTAGGACAGAAAACAGAAACAGCTATAAGAGCTTAGAGTAGGTTCATGCAAACTGTCCAAAAAATCTAAAAAAATTCAATTTTTTCCTTAGAAAAATTTTCGGAAAAATTTTCATAAATTTTTTTAGTTTTAGTTAGTCTTTCAAACTCTTTTTCATCACATTTTAATGAACTTTGTTTGTTGTTTTATTGCATAAATAACAGGTACAAGGGGAGATTCCGTCAAATTTTGGCGAAATTAAGGCTTCCGGAGCACCCCGGGGGGTTTCTACTTCATCAACGAAGTTTCTCTCCTTCTTATTTTGTTATAAATTCTTCAAAGATCCAGAATTTATAAGGATCCTCTTTATTTTTTAAAGCTAAATATCAAAGAGAACTTTGATCTCAGTGTAATAGTTGCAATAAAAGAGGGCCCTTTTGTGCCTAGTTTCTCCATCCCCATTACGGGGATTTGTGCATCTTTGTGTGGTTTTTCTTTCTTGATGTGCACCTAAAATATTTTATCTCAAATACACAATTCAATTAAATCGAACACACACTCATATTTCACATGCATGGCTAATTAAAAGAAATTTTGAATCTCTTATGCATGTTTAGTTTAGACTGCTTTAAGTCCTTTCAACAATAAGTCTTGCAACCTTGCAATTTCAAACATATCTTGCAATTTATATTTCAATTACAAACAAGGGTACTAGATTTAATTATTTTAAGTGTTGCAAAGATCTTTCATTTTTCAAGTAATTTTGCAAGTTTTCTTTACAAAGCAGGTTACAAAGAAGGGTACATATCTTTTTCAAGTATTGCAAATAATTGAACCTTGTTTGTAGTCTAATTAGGAAAATATCTGAAGTAGTTAGCTTAATGCATGGGAAAACACCTAAAAATGACCTATGAAGTAAGGTGGGCCCTCTCGGGACCTAGCTTCCCACCTGTTTTGGACATCCAACACTTTTAGTGAGTTTACTAGTGAGACTTCTTGGGTTTCGGTAAACTCTCTACAAGTTTCCAAACAAAGAGCTAGCCTCCAAAGGGGCCACATTTTCTCATTAACTCAACATCAATTTACCTTAATAAAACTTTCGATCAACATTTTCCCACGACTCCATTTAAGGCACTGGTATAGTTGGTATATTTTTTCATGTGAGCGACCTTTTACATTCATGCACATTGTCTAACTTATATGCTTAAATCTTTTAGATCTTGTATCCTTTGATATATGCATGTTTATGACAAGTACTTTATGATTATGATAATGATGAATGTCAAATGTTGAATGGTTGTTTTATTTCAAGAAATAAACTCCTAGATTTAAGTTTTTTTTCTTTCTTAGTTTAAAAGAGCCTTAGATTATTTTTATAGGGACTACCCCCCTTGGCTTCACTAGGAGTTGGCCTAGACTGAGGAATTAAGGATCAGGTGACAACACCTTGACTCAAAACTTTCCCCCAAGGACACACCAAGTGGATTGAAGGTTTCTTCCACGTTACCCTAGGTGTGTATAAGGACGGCAACAAGTCCATCTTATGAATGGTATCTTTCTCTCCTTGCTAAGTCAATTGAATCATTTGATGACCTAGAAAATATGTTTATGACTATGGATGCCCCTCAGTCTACTCAAATCCATCTCAAAAAAGGAGAAAGAATCAGAGATTTCAATTTACGACTCTTTAAGACTTTGAATCAATTCCTGGAGGCTCAAAGACCTAATGATAATGTTTAAAATGGGTGTTATAATAATGAAATGCCTCGAAACATGAACTATGCAATTAGATCTTCACAGATAAATGATCTACATGCAGCCATCCAAAAAGAAACATAAATGGAATATTTTGTGTTGGAGACTAATGGTGATACCAAGATCATTCTTGAGAAAGTACAACGACAAATGAATTATCTTTCCATATCACATCATGAACCATGTACTTCAAGAATTGTTTAAAATCGAGGAACTGGTGGAAGGTTCCTTCAGGGGGTTCCCCCTAAAGTCAGAAATGATCCAAGAGATACCAAGGAAACAACATAGAAAACCAAAATCGCTCAAATGAGTAGAACCATCATACAGATGGAGAATGAGATTACTAGGCTGAAAAGATGCGAAATTTTTGTCTCACCAAATCAAAACATAAGAATTCAAGTACAAGATCAAAGAGTAAGAAATGATATAAAAGAAGAACATAGACCAAGGGAACCAAGGGTGCCAAATCCTAATTTCACGGTGTT
Organism: Picea mariana; assembly: GCA_032191745.1. Lineage (NCBI taxonomy): Eukaryota > Viridiplantae > Streptophyta > Pinopsida > Pinales > Pinaceae > Picea > Picea mariana. Next base: position 67,475 of record JASDQU010739221.1, on the reverse strand, counting down.
AGAAGAAATTGTGGAAGAAGAAATATTTGAAAATTTTGATCAAGAAATTGACGTCACCAAAGATGAGGTTTTGGAGTCAGTACAAATGGATCAAGGAACATCATGTTTTAACATTTTTGATGAATAAGAAGATATTGACTATTCACATGATAATTTTGTCCAAACTAGATCACAAGTGAAAAAATATAAGATAAAAGAAGTACCTGAGAAAGAAAAAGAAAAATCAAATACTCCAGAACCAACAAAGAAACAAAAAAGTGTTAACCAGTCAAAGACTCCACTACAAATCAATTATAATCTAGTTGATGAGATAGAGAAGATCATAATTACCTTTCCCTTCATGGAGGTAGTGAAGATACCACAACAAAGAGAAAACATTTTGAAGATACTTGATGATTTAAATACAAGAATAGAAGTTGTTGTCATGAATACCAGGGAAAAACAAAATGTTTCATCAGTAAGGCCAAGGGGTAAATCTCACCATTCTACATATCCATAGAAAATCATGACTTTACATTACACAATTGTCTCATTGATAGTGGAGCTACCATTAATAGCATGCCTCTATAAGTCATGGAAGCCCTGGGAATGGGATGTAAAAAATACTATGAGACTAGGGAAAGTATGTATGCCATTGATTCAAGAAAGGTTCCATCCTATGGTGAAATAAAATATTTATGTGCATGGATAAGTGAAACACCTCACATTACAACAATTTTCACTATTGTAGTTGTGGATTTGCCTCCAGCATATGGAGTTGTATTAGGAAGAGACTAGTGTTCATTAATTAAAGGATATATTATGAATGATGGAAGTTGTGTGATGCTTCCTAATAAATATGGGACAATGGTAGGGATACTTCGAGAAAACAAAAAGACCATATCTTTCAAGAATAAAGAGAACTAAGTAATGTAGAATTATATTGATGTTGAAATTGAAAATTATATTATTCTCAGTCCAGAACAAATAAACCCTTTTAAGCAAGATGACGAAAATTATTTTCAAGGATTCTATAAGATGTTGTTTGATGGTGCATGTTCTAAGTCTGGAAACAGATGGGAATCATTATTAAAATATGTCATTTTGGTATATATCCACTTGCCATCAGATTGGAATTTCCATGTACCAATAATGAAGCATTAATACAAGGAATGATTCTTGCACTTCAGATGAGAGTAGAAAATCTGGTGGTAATTGGTGAATCGGGATTGGTCATAAACCATATAAACAGGAACTATAGAATCAAGAAAGAAAACCTAAAACATTATGAAAAAAGAGCATGTGAACTCATGGATTCATTTAACTCCTTCAATATCTCTTTCATTCCTCAAGACAAGAATCAATAGGTTGATTCACTAGTAGTGGTTGCATATCTTTTGAACCCAAATGCTTCCCAAAATCAAATTACATTTCATGTTAAAAGAATGTTCCAGATTTCAATACCTGATAATAAAGACTATTTGCTAATCTTTGAAAATGATGAACATGTTGCTGATTTTTTCACTAATTTTGACTCAACAATTTCAAATGATTCTTTTGAAAGCCTTGGTGATCATATTATTGGATCTTTCTCATAGGATTGTGTCAATTTGGAATTTCTTTTTACAAGGGATGATCAAACAAAAATCCCAGATATAAAATAAAAGGTATTTGTAAAGAAAGTTCAAGAGACACAAAAGATCAACATTGGTACACATGATTCTCCCAGGTATTTAAATCTTGGTACCAGTTGTACAATTGAAGAGATTGATCAATACACTTCTTTGTTCAAGTAATTTCATGATATTTTCATCTAGAATTATGATGATATGAAGGAACATGATAAGTATATTTTAATAAAATTACACCACTTAAAGAATGATCAAATCCTTTTAAGAAAAAATTAAGTATGACAAATCCTAAGTTGAATCCTTTAGTAAAAATGGAATTGAAAAAGTTGAATAAGGATGGAATAATTTTTCCAATTAGACACTCAAAATGGCTCTCAAATCATGCTACAATCAGCAAGGCAAGCCCTAGTAGTACAGTACATCAATAAATAGAGTAGGCCAGTATTACCCAGCCCTGATAATTTTGTAGGCTGTGGCTTTCCAGAAATGATGTCCCCCACATAGGTTGTCATGGAACTCAAATATAATCCTTTGGGCCTCCTGTGGGTCTAGACATCTCAAAATTACTCCCAGAGGATCTTTCCAATACAAGACCTAATCGATAAGGCAATGCCTAATTGCTTTGATCTTTAAAGCTCTTGCCTTGGTTTCTCCCATACCATCTAGAGGTCGCAACTCCTGCAGAAAAAATATAATATCTTCGTACCAAGCAATTCTGCCAATGGAGCGTCGTCTTGAGAACTGCTATCAGGAAAATCATCCTGATGATCTTCTAAGCAAGTGTTGGTGAAGTTAACCCCCAAATATTCACAATTATATTCAGCCAAAAACTTGGCTAAACCCTAGCCTTTAACTGATTTGGTGGGTTTTATTTCCAAGTCAAATTCAAGGATTTTGTCAATCCACTTACTCCTTCTCCCGTCCATGTCAGGTTGGATGAGAATGTCCTTCACAGAAGTTGAAGGAACATATGCAATGATCTTCGAATGCAACACATATACTTTGAAATCTTTGAGAGCTTTCACCAAGGCATAGGCCTTCTTCTCCATCATGTCATATATGACCTTTGCATCTCTTAATGCTCTGCTAAAAAAGGAAATAGGCTACTCCATCCCTGCATCATTATTTTGTAGTAAAACAGCTGCCACTGTGTCAAATGAAGCAAAAGAGAAAATAAGAAAATCCTTGGAATAATCAGGATTGATAGGCATAGGTGCTTTAGTCAGTGCCTTCTTGATTTGGTTGAAGGATTCTCTAGACTCATAATTCCATCTTACTGTGTTTCCCTTCCTGAGCATGGTTGTGATATGCTTCACCAATTCAGCAAAATTTGAAACAAACCTTCTCAGAAAATTAATTTTGCCCAGGAAGGACTAAAATTCTTTCTTGGATCTGGGAAGTGATAAGGCTTGAATAGATTCCACTCTTCTTGAATCAATCCTGACCCCCTTAGCTGATACTATGTTCCCCAATAATTTTCCCTCTTTCATGGCGAATAGAGACTTTTTGGGATTCAGAGAGAGACTGAATTTTCTGCATTTCGAGAAGACCTTTCTTAAATGATAACAATGTTATTTATCAAAACTGGAGAAGATTGTAATGTCATCTAGATAGATTACCACAAATTTATCCTTTTCTCCAATGAAGGCGATGTCCATGGCTCGTTGAAAGGTTGCTCCTGTGTTCATTAATCCAAAGGGGATTTTAGCATACATGAATGTGCCCCAAGGAGTGGTGAAGGCTATATTTTCTTTGTCTTCAGGTAGGATAGAGATCTGATTGTAGCCAGAAAATCCATCAATCATGGAAATCATGAATGCACACGTTACCCTCTGCAATATGTGTTCCATTTTTGGCAGTGGGTAATTGTCCTTCTTAGAGATTTTGTTTAGGTTCTTGAAATCGACACAGATTTTGATTTCTCCATTCTTCTTCCTTACTAGGACCAAGTTGGACACCCATTAAGAATATATTAGGGGTACAATAATTTGGGCATCCAACATCTTTTTTACCTCTTTCTCCATAACAAGAAGCAACATAGGATTTATCTGTCTTAATTTCTGCCTAAATGGTGTGGCTTCCTCTTTCAATGGGATCTTGTGCTCGATGAAACTCGTGTCATATGTTCTAAGGTATTCATAGGTCCAGGAAAACACATCAGAAAATTCCTTTAACAATTTAGCATACTTGGCCCTCTGCTCCTTTGACAAACTGCTTGACATCTTGACAAATTTGGGATTATTCTTTGTGCCAATATTGCACTCAGCTACATCAGCGTACTCATTTTAAATCTTACCCTTTACTTCCACATCATTTCTGTCAAATAGTCTTTCCAAAGGAACTAGTCCCTTTTGAATGTGATTTCTAGGCAACTGGATGATATGATGATTAGCAATATTGTTCAAAAAAGAATTAGCTTGAGGATCTATTTCAGAATCTGGATCTTGATCAATGTGTAATGTAGAAAACTCATCAACGGTTTCCAGGAATCTTTTGATTTCCTGGTCATCCTCAAACAATTTCCAATGCTTGACATTGTCAGGTATAGAGGGCCTATATTTCACTTCTACATCATACCTGAGTTTAGGTGGCAGAGGGATTTTAAAATTTCTTGTTGAAGCAGCCAAAGAATCAACCATGAAATTTTCTTCTCTTGGGATGAATGAAATGTTGAAAGATGAGAAAAAACTATCAATGAGGTCCCATACTTCATTTCTATAACTTATGATCCAAGGGTGTTTGGCCTAATAAATATTATTAATCTGTTGGGTAATCAACTCAGCATCCCAAAACACGTATATCTCTTTGATTCCCATGTCTCTTACAGCCTTCAAACCCAAAACAAGAGCTTCATATTCTATCACATTGTTGGTAGCTTCAAATTCTAGTTTGAATGACAGAGATATAATTTCTCGAACAGGTGAGAAAAATACCACTTCATCTCCAACACCTTCTCTAGAAGAGGCTCCATCAAAATACATTTTCTAAACAGGGGTTGTCGGAGGAGAATCTTCGTAGGGAGTCATGGATTGCTTTTTGATTTCAAGAGGAAGTTCGGGGGCATCAGTGAGATGCAATAAGTTGGATCCAAAATCAGTATCAAGGGAAAATATGGGATGATTGGTGGGGTCTGCTTCATCAATGATAATGTAGGACAACTAAGATTCTTTGTACAGTCTTCTATGTTCCCTCCCAAACACAATAATAGTAGCATATGTGAGGTCCATCTGCAAGGTTCCCCCAATACTTTTTATCCAATATCTTGACAATAACATGCCAAACTTGGGAGGATCATCAACCTCCATGATATCCATGACCATAATTTTCATGGGAAATTGGAATAAGGTCACAACTAGATCTTTTATGACCCCAAGATATTGCACCCTCCTTGAATCAAAAGAATACAAGTCATGGTATGCTTTTGTGATTTCTAGTCCTAATTCTTCCATGACAGTTTTGGGCATGAGATTATGAGAGGCCTCTGAATCCATTGGACAATTATGCAGTACCTTTTCATGTATGTTCAGTGATTTCTATAAGGGAGGGGATGAGTCGTCTCTATTTTCTACCATGGGACCTAAGATGATTGTTGTATTTTCGTCTTGCAAATTGATTGAGTCTGAGGGGTGATACAAAGGTTCAGGCAACAACAGTTTAGATAGGGATCTCTTAAAGTCTTCATGCTTTACCAGCTCTGAAAGGGGGATAGGAATCCTAATATTCTAGATTTCATACTCAAAGTTAAAATAAGAGGGGGGCTTCAGAATTTCTTTTACCTCTGGGATAGAACCTTTGACTACTGGTGGGGGGTTCTATGTTTTCTTCTCCTTGATTTTTCTTGCTACATCTTTGGCAAGATTGTCTACTCTGGGAGGCTGATCAGGGATGTCAGACTTCCCATCTTTCTTCTTATACCTGAGGTTGTATCTATTTGGGTTTTCACTGGCCTTATCCCCTTTTCTCAGCTCATTTAATTGGATATCCATGAGATACTCCTCATACACTGCTTGAGTTAAGTGAGGAGAAGAGGGTGTGTCTTCAAGACAATGGATTTCTGGGTCGAGGTCTACTTCCTCTCCACCATCGTCTGAAACAAGGTTGTTTTGAAGAGGGTTCTAGATTTTTTGATCATCCCTATCTCTATTCCGAGGCTCTCTTTTCATAATCTGAGGAGCATTGTTATTCAGCCTTCTAGAGTTGCTTATGTTATCAACATTCTGAGGATTTGTGTATGTCTACCTTCCCTCCAATTCCAACCTTTCCATTCTAGCTGAAATTGATTTTAGTAACTTGGTTACTTCATCCATTTGGGGGGGGGGGCAGAAGAACTAGAGGTTGAGGCTTCAGATCTTCCCCTTCCTCTGTCTCTGTCAGCCATATTCTTGATTCGATCAACTGCCAATATGTTAGACTCTACTTCCAGGGCTGCATCTTTCATATGATCCAAGGAGGTAGCTCTTCTCTCTCTTAATAGGAGGAATAAATCAGGGTCAAAAGCACTGGCATAGGTAATTTTGGTAGAGGCTTCTATAGGTTTTATCTCAGCGGGGATCTTATTGTACATTTTTTTGAATCTTTTGGAGAAGTCAGAGATAGACTCTCCCTCCTTCCTCTTTAGGGACCTGAACTCGGTGATATAATACATGAAGTTTTTTTAATCCCCCCATTGTCTTAAGAAGACATCATCTAAAGCCTCAATCCCATCAATGGATCCAGGGGTCAGGGCCCAGAACCACTTCCTAGCTTCTCCATCAAGACAGTGGACAAAAATCCTCATCCATACATCTTCATCTGCGATGACATAGTTATCATCATAACTATAGAAAGCTGCAAGGTGCTCCTCTGTAGTAATATCTCCCTCACTAGTGAACTTAGGTAGCTTCTTAAGGTAGCCACCGGCTGGGAAGGCATTAAGAGGCCGAGGAAAAATGAGAGGGGCATAACTGGCAGCAACTATAGTGTCCATTCTATTTCTAGGGGGATTAGCTCCTGCCATAGGGATGATAGGTGGAGGAGAACTAAGAGGGGAAAGGGTTCAAACAGGGGAGACTAGAACTGAACTTCCAGGAGGGAAGGGAAACAATGAAGGATTTGGGGAAAAAGCTTCCGGCCTTAAGGGAGAAAAGGTCTCCCTTTTTGTAGTAGCAGCAACAGTAATAGGAGGAGGGGTGGTAAAGCTTGGAGTGGGAAAAACTTTTGAGGTATAGGGTCTAGACCAAGGTACAATCTCAGAGGAAATAGGAGTGATAAAGCTTTCTCCTTCCAATCCAAAACTAGGAGGAGAAAAATCAACAGGAACACTCCCAAACTTTAAATTTCAGGAAACTCCAACAGATGGTAGAATAGGAAAATGAGAAGCAGATATTCGAGTTTCTACAAGAGGATAATAAAAATCATTAGAAATACTTGGTTCAGTAGTAGAATTACTTTCTTGAAGGGCCATTCCCTTTCTGATAATTTTATGTGGGTCAGCTTCAGGTGTCATTAGAGGCAGTTGTGGAGTAGACCTCATATGTTTTCCTCTAGAATCCACAGTTGAAACACTGGAGTTGCCAGTGGATTCGCATCGGATTCACCATAGTGGAGTCGCCAAGTGCACAGTTGCAATCTTTGATGTACTAAGTTCTTATGCACCTTCAGAACTAGTAATCTTTGTCGTTCAATCCCAGGGAAAAATTTTAATTCGTCCCCAAAAACAGCACCAGAAATATTAGCACTAGAAGTCACCTCTAGATTGTAGCAGAGGTAAGACAAGTACCCATCAGTTTTATGTCATAATGAATAAATTTAAAGGGGATCTAATGGACGCGGGCTCCGGATAATATCGTTTTAACTCATAAAATTGGGTTGCCATGCATAAGCAAATGAGTTCTTGATCTAACTTCAATCAGTAAGTTGTAATAAAGGGTTAGTAGGGGGAGAACTGGTCAGAAAACGTAGAGGTTTGTTATGGACATCGGGTCTTCAAACAGCCTAAGGAGGAAAAGATTCAAATACAAGATCTGCTTGAATCCAAAACCTCAGAAAACTAAAAACGTCACAACAATATGTTAAGAACCAAATATCAATATAGCATAGAAAAACCTCAGAAAAAGTACTCAACGCCTTGAAAAAGAGATAATTTCAGATAATAAGCCTCTTCGAGGGGGCACACTCCTTTTACCCCACTTAATTGTTCAAGTATAATATGATTCCAAATGAAAATGTATCCTTGGTACATATAGGAGACTAGGAGGTATAATTAAAACTAACGGAATAAATTCGACATAAATAAAATAACATTACTAATGTAATATGCCCCAATTAAGGGGTAATGAGCCAATATTAGGGCTTAACATGCCCTCCCCTTGAGACAAGTGTTGTCTGCAACGCTTGAGTAACTCTGGATTCTTCTGTATAAAAGACTCATCTTCCCAAGTGGAATCTTCAGCTGGTATTTTCCTCCATTTAATGAGATACTCTGAAATGGATCTATTCCTCAGCTGGTGAATTCTTGTGTCACTGATGGCTTTAGGATCCAATATGATTTTTCATTCCTCGTCAAGTTTTGGCAATATAGTTTGAATCGGGATCTTCTCACCTATAACCTTCTTTAAGCATGAAACATGGAAAACTGGCTGTACTCGTGAAGATGCAGACAACTCCAATTTGTATGCCATAGTACCAATATTTTGCAACACCTTATAAGGGCCATAGTACTTTGGTGATAATTTACTATCCTTCTTGGCTTTCTTGAGGGACATCTGTTTGTATGGTTGTAGTCTTAAAAACACTTAATTCCCTACTTCAAAACTTCTTTCACTACGATGTTGATCTGCTTGTTGTTTCATGTGATTTTGTGCCATGGTCAGGTTGTCCTTTAAGATTTGGAGAACTTGTTGTTGATTCTCGATGTGATCTTCCACTGCTTGAACCTTAGATTTTTATTTTAGAGAAGAATTGATGGAAGGAGGGTGGTATCCATAAAGTGCCATAAATGGTGTCATTTTTGTTGCAGTATGAAAGGAAGTGTTATACCACCATTCTGCCAAGGTGTTGGCAGCCATATTAATCTCTATCTTTTTTACAAGCTGCCCACACAGGGTTTTTAAACCCTCATTACTCGTCGCAACTTTTCTCATTAAACGACACCATTATCCTCCACTTTTTTCATACGTGCTTTTCGTTTTCGTTTTCATGACTGCAAGCATGAAAACCCACAGTTGGAATTCATGTGATTACATCAAAGGGTTAATGTTTACTTGGTTTATCATGAACCTAATTGTTTACATGGTTATAACTCCTTGGCCTCAAACACACCATTGGTTACATATGCATCAAAACACCACCTAGTTATGCATTTGATTATTGTTAATGTGGTTTTGATTTATAAAATCTTTGATGTAATGGTTTATTTGACATATCGATTTTATTGATCAAATCGTGGATAGGCAATTGTCTATTTGACATATTGATCGAATTTTTGGATATGCATATATTGGTTTAAAAGTGTTATGAGTTTTATTACACCAAGGTGTCTTTCCAAGTACAGCCTGATATCATGTTAGTGCATGGCCTTGATCTACACCACTATCCTCACATGCATAACATTAACGCTTCGCCCTTGCTGCCTTTGCATTGTGTTGGGGAAGCTCAGGGAAAATGGATCTGTTTCTTTTCTGTCAAACCCTATCGCCGAATACCATGTTGATTTCTTGTTGTTATCCATGGCTCCTATAGTGAGATTTGAACCCAACGGTGTCCAAACTTTGTTATTGTTTGAGAATGCCAGAGAAGACTTCTTAGGCTAACCCCGTAATTGCCTCCCAGAGACACGTTTTTGCGTGAGCGATTCTAAGCAAACGGTTTTGAATTAGATCAAACCCTTGAAAACCCAAAACCAAAATAAGCCCCTTTACCTTCATTGTGGGCGGTTTCCCTAGAAATTGGATCATTACAGAGATGTATCTCGTCTTTTAGAGGTCAAATCTCAGATTTTCTCTGTGGCTGAAAGATGTGTTTTGATCTGGTTGCAAGTGTTGAAACATTTGTGACTTCTCCAGGCCCGTGCCTCAGAACCCCTCTCACCCGTCCAGCCTTGTGCATCAGCCTTTTATGAACCCTTGATCAATCCAAATATTTTCAAGCAGTCTGTCAACAAGTTATACATCCACAGGCTCTGTTGTCTTTAAAAACGTGGAGGCGACCACTGCCATTATCAATTCGAAAATAGCTTGATTAAAATGAATCCCTGAATCTGAGGTACATACGAATTCTAAAGGAGATTGGATCGCTAGTGGCATATCTGAACATGCTATTTCTTTACATGGTTTTAGATTAGGCTGTTGGTTTTGCATAGAAATGGGAATTTGGGAGATTGTATTCCCCACAATTTTTGGAACAAATTTGATAATTTCCATAGGGAATGTTTTGATCTTGTGGCCTTTATAAATGTATTATTTTGTAAACAAAGGCCATCGCTGCCTGGGAGCAGAAACTATGGATTGGTGATTATTCAGACTTGAATGAAAGTGGATATTTGCACGGCTTTAGCTTCAATATATCATATTTTTGTTCATGTTTTGCTCATTTTGATTTGTAATCAAATTTTGACTACTTTAGATATCATAATTTGTTACAGGTTGATGTGATGGGATTTATATGGTGTCCATGTTTTTATGTCTCTCATTTTATATACAACAATTAATCTGTTCACATGTGATGATTAGAAGGTTGATCTTCTTTATTCAATGAGCAGTCATATGCAAATTTTCATATTCAGATTTATCTTAATATGATCATTTGTCAAATTACAAATTGTTGTCACTACATATCTTACTTGTTCTGTCATTAGCATTTAAAGCGTTATTGCTTCGTGTTTATGTGAAGCATTGGAAAATCTGGTGCGGGTTGGCCTCATCAAACAGTGAACGTAGATGCTATGCACAGGACGAATAGGAGATAATATTTCAGGTCAGTTTGCTAATTTCATTTTATTAGTTTAATTAATATAAGAATTTCCTGCAGTTTAGATACGCTATATAGATTGTTATTTTTATTTTGCAACTAGATAGTTGCCATTTTATTTCCTGTTCATAAAAGTTATAAAAAATCAAAAAACCCAGCTTCGTTGTTATAAGTCAATTCATATATGATTTTGTAGATTTCGATCAAAGTTTGCATTTTTTGAATACTGTACATATAATAGAGATTTAATCATATCGATACACTGTACATTTAATAAATAGAATTACTATTAGTTAGCAAACTGTGAATATATTAGATTTAGATATAGTCTTCAGCAGTTGTTTTTCATTTAGTTAGTTTCTTTAGTTTTTGTCTTTTCACTTTCGTATGACTTAGATCGGCTAACGGAGCCGCTAAACCCATCGAAGTGGATTAATCCAAACGGCTTGGGTTATTTAGACAACCTCGGACTGGATTCACTCCCCTAGTTGACGAGCAGTCAATTTCGCCCGTCAACAAATGGCGCTAGAAGGAGGGTCGACTGACAAGCTGGCCTTGCAGGAGCCTTTATTTTAAATGTATTCAATTTCCCCATGGCTCCCCAAATCATTGTGTTGGAACATGCTTTCAACTTCTCATAACCCAATGTTCCCAACGAGACAGTCTCTTGCTTGTCCAAACTCACCTTTGATGGTGGAGGCAATATATATGCTAAAAACCACCTTAAAAAGTTTTGGTGCAAATGCATCAAACATGACATCTCAGATTTAAGAGTTTTATGCAGACTTTTCTCTTTTACTTTTAGAGGTCAGATTAAACATTGGTTTGAATCCTTTCCAGCGTGTCACATTTTTGATTGGTTTCAATTTGTAGATGAGTTTCTAGATGCTTTTGAAATTTATGATTTCGATCAATTATGTGAAGAATTTCATACTTCGCTAATCAACGACGATTCATCTTCAGAAGACCTTTTGACAAGAGTCTATCATATCCTCTATAAATTTAATCTCGATGACATGTCATTTGCACTAAATCTCTTCTATGATGCTTCCATCCCTTCCATCCAGTCATATTCAATCATGAATGAAGAACCAATTGTAAATCCTATCACTCAACTGTAAGAACAATTCTCTTCGCAAGAAGAGAAGAATCCTTCCGACAATGTTGAACAAGCTAGGGAGGTAGAATCTATTGACCAGGTTCTTATTGACAACCAAATTGGTTTTTCCTTTGAATCATTGTATTTTCAGTCTACGACCAGTATGGAAGAAGATTCATTTCTGGCTCAAGGTGAATATCCTCATTCTCGTAACTCATGCTCTAATCAACATTTGAAATTAGTCATTGAAGAACACTTAAGCGACGAAAATCGTCTTGAATGTTCTAGTACTCCTATGAAACTGATTAGAGAAGAAGATATGCAACTAGAAGAAGAAACCTTAAACCTTCATCCTCAAAATGCACTTTGTTCATAGGAAAGACTAGATGTTTGTCACATAAATTTTGAATTACCTATCACACAAAAGGAAAATCCAGATGATCATATCATGTTGAGGAATTCATCACCAAAACAAAGTAAGAGTTTTAAAGAAGGTGAAGAGAAATGTCTTGAGAATACTATTGTTAATTATCGTAGTTCAAGAGATTCTTTTCATGTGATTATTTCTGATTCCTTTTATTCTTTATATCCTGATCTCTTCCTAGACTCTGTTGGACTTGACACCTTACCTACAACATCCTACTCTTTTTCGCCACAATCATATCCTTTCAATATTCTAAATTTTGGTGAAATTAATTCCAAGCATAACATTGATAAAATCGGATTTGACGCTTGTTCACTTTCATCACTCACATGGGAAAAGGACATGTTGCGAGATGATTTTACACAATTTATTGTTGAAAAAGACAATGCATTATATCTTATGGAGATCAAACATTCTA
>JASDQU010739220.1:71368-82130 GCA_032191745.1 Picea mariana | reverse complement strand
ACACAAAAATAATATACGAAATAACAACAAAAATAACACTTTGATTCAGATAGCAATGTTCACAGGCCTCTTCGAGGGGGCAACCTCCAGTCGAGCAACGCTCTATTACAATAATCTCCAAGCTAGGGTTTTCATACCCTCGACCCTTATTTATACTAAATGTGTCTATTAAGAGAAGCATCTAGAGGAAGATCCTTCTAGAAGAGGAAGCTTCTATTAGGTCTTCTTACATCCGCCTTATCATATTTATGTATTTAAACGCAATCCATAGATAATGAGAAACGTGGTCATTAAAATCAGAGATAACGAAGATGAATAATACACAGAGGTATCCAAATGCAAGAAGGCACAAGAGAATCAATCAACCAGGAACCATCAATAGGGGTAGACAGTTGGGAAACTATCCTTTGCTCATCATCCATGCACATAAAAGCAGGGCATTAGGATCTATAGTTCTATTAACACCGAAGTGATGACCTTTGATTTGGATCCTAGCCAACTGCTTAGGCGTGGATTGATGATCTAGGGATGAGGACGATAGATAAATCACAATCTCTTATAATAATCATTAAAAAAAACATAACAGTCAAGCAATCAGGGATCGGTTGCCAAGGGAATCAATTCAATGCTGCGAGTGTAAAGCTATGATGAATTTAAGCTCTCGATTGAAAATGCCGAGTAAAGACATTTTTCTACAATAGAAGTATAGTAATGGAAGCGCAAGAACAGTATTAATCTACCTTTCAAAATAAAAGTATGTGTACCGTAGTCCAATGTGACAGATCTGAGTCATTGTCCTGCATGCTCCATCCATCTCACGGTTGTCGATCGCTGTGACTTCACCAGTACCTCCCAGCCAACGCTAGGGGTACTCTTGTTCCCCCTTATCCCCCTGAGCCGCAAAGGGTCCATGCACACTAAACCAACGAACAACTAACTCCCAGCTCGCCTCACAAGGCCAAGCTACCACTCGTCACTTAGCTGGGTATCCCAACTCCCATAAGATAAGTCAATCAAGTCAAAAATTATGTAGTGTAACATTACGCATCCAAAATATATCCATCCTCCTCCTCCTCCCTCCCTTATATAGAAATTCTAAGTGATTTCTTTCCCAAATTCCCATTTAATTTATTGTTCAATAATTTAATTAAGAAAAATCCTCCCCCGTACACATGTCATGCATCCCCTTAGTTGCACCATAATTTAATTTCATTAATTATTTAATTACTCATATTTCCCTCACCCACCTAAAAGCATTCCTAGAATCTCTCCTAGGTGTTCCCATATTCCCTTACACATTTTAATGACTTACGCCCTTACTAAATTCCTAGTTGAGTTCAATTTAGAAGGTTCTTAAATGCAAGATTCCTTACTAAGTTAGTCATTCAGATTTTTCTTTATGTTTCCCTTTTTCTCTATGTTTCCCCCTTTTTCCCTTAGTTTCTTAATTCTTTCAAGTTTCCCTCTTTTTCCCTTTTTATCTAAAACTCAAATTAGCAAGTGTAGAACATTACCTTTTTCCCCTTTTTCTTTTTAATTAATAAATTTTAATTAGCATAAGTAGCAAAACGATCATTTCCCGTTTTTTAAAATTTAATCCCCCCAAAGTATTTTGATTTAATAAATTAATTGAGTTTCTCAGCCCCCTCTTGTCACATTATTAATGATAATGATTATTATTATATTTTATATTTTTACCATTGGTATCATTTAAACCTAGATTTTATTTTCCTAGGATGGGCGACATTTTTATTAGGGAGATTGTTTTTAAATCATTATTATCACATCATCGTTCTAAGGCCATATGGGTTTATTCACTTATTAATTAACAACTTGATGTGCCCTTAAGGATCCATTAGGTGCTTCAAGGGTTCCACTCGCCTTATTTTGTTTCTCTTGCGCGACGTGCCCTTAAGAACGCACTACGTGCTCCAAGGGTGGCACTCACCTCTTGAATGACTTGGTAGACATCAAAAACCCCTGGAGTCAATAGTCCTCCATGTGATATTGTGGGATACTAAGGGCCTCTAAGTAATAAGGCCCCTGCCTTATTACGCACCCCTTAGAATCATCGTGAGTGACTATCGCAGTCTCCCCTCACAACATCATGGTTATTCTCGAACTAGGTAATCGTTAACCTACAATTCGAGACTCGACGGGAGTGCTAGTAGGATGTGGCAGGACTTTTGTCCACACCCTTCCCCCAACGTCTCTAGTTGTCACGCGTGACCCCTCTACTCCACATGTGAGTCTGGTTGGCAAGCTATCATTGACCTGCATCATCAATGAATCATGTCAGAAATCAAACCAATCATCATAACATCTAATCAGATGTGAAGATGGAATATCAACAATAATCAAAACCCAATAGTCCACTCCCTGACTCAATCCAGAGTCGAACGGGTTTCATCAATGCCTCTGCCTCCTCGAGGTATAAAGTCCTGCACACTCAGGAGAACCCAGTCAATAGCACATGTCTATGTAAACACACAAAATAGCATATCCATAATGCCTCATAATCATAATCAAACGACCAATAGTATAATAATCCAGATCATTTTCAAGAAAGTGTCAAAGAACAAGTTCACTCAGTGCGTGAAAGAGCGGGATATTACATACACCCCCTCTTGGTATAAACTTTATCCAAAAATTTCATAGTATATAAGTGTCGAAATAATGTGTATCACAGTATCGTAAGTCTATCTATCAAACAAAAATAGAAATTGTTGGTGCATATCATATGCATCCTTCCAGGTCATCGAGTGCAGACTATAGTTGTCCCACTCGACCTTGACCTGATCTACAGTTTGACATCATAGTTGTCGAATACGATGGTCCATAATGCATATTGGATCTGCCATGAGAGTACCCTCACAAGATACCTGCAAGGAACTCATGACAATTAACATGTGTAGGATCCCTTAATATAATGTCTCAAACATATACGTGAAAAACATCGTGCATATGCCTCAAAAAATCAGGCAAGGCTAGTCAAATAGGACACTGACCTTCTCTTTTCCACAATCTCGTAGGATCCCATGAACCTAGGAGTTATTTTAGGACCCTTCCCAAACTTGATTGAAATCTTATGCATTTTCTCCCGTGAGAAGACTCGATCGCCACATCGTAACTACGGTCGACACGATGTGCATCAACATAACTCTTATGTCGATCCTGCGCTTCCTTGATCCTTTGTCTCCTAGTTTACAATTGATCTGCAATCTGCAATTTCTTGGATTTCATTCTGTCCCACCAGGACCCTATCCTCAAGCCGATCCCAACCCAAGGCGTCCGACATGGTCGCCCATAAAGAAACTCTAAAGGCACCATCTTAATGGTGCTTTGATAAATATTTTAATACTCCAACTCTACTAGTGGAAAGAACTCTTCCCAACTCTTTTTTTGGTCCATCATGTGCATTCACAACATATCCTCCAAGATTCAGGTTGTTTGTTCAGTCTTCTCATGAGTCTCTAGGTGATACGTAGTACTAAAGTTAAGCTGGGTTCCCAAGGCCTCTTGGAAACTAGTCAAAAAACGTATGGTAAACACTGATCCTCAATCAAATATAATCCTCTTCGACATGCCATGTAGCCTCACATTCTCACTGATGAAAACTATAGCTATGTCAGATTCCTGATACATCATACGCACTGGAATAAAATTAGCACTCTTCATCAGAGTGTCGATTTCCACAAAAATTGAGTCGTGTCTCCTTGTCGTCAATGGCAATCCAACAATTAAATCCATCAAAATAATCTCCCATTTCAATTATGGAATAGAATGTGGTTGTAGTAATCCTGCTGGATGTCTGTGTGCAGCCTTTACCTACTGACATTATAGACATTTGGCCACATAGTTGACTATGTCAGCCTTCATTCCCTTCGAGAAGAATAAGGGTTTAAGGTTTCCCCTCATCTTCGTGACCCCTGGGTGAGCCATGTACACTGCTCCATGAGCCTCATTTAGGATCAAAATCCTCAACTCGTCATTCGGTGGTATGTAACTTTGATTTTTAACCCTCAATAATCCATTGTCGTCAAACGTAAATCCTTCAAATCTTGGTACAATCATTGTGTTTTTTCCTAAAAAGCCTTGACTTTCTTGTACAAGTCATCGTTGCATTGTAAAGTTAGAATATTTTCATGTAGATTCGTCTAAAGAGGCATCAATGAAAATATGTGATGTCTCCGACTCAATGCATTCACCACTTGGTTCATTATTCCCTTTATGTAAGTAATCTTGAAATCATACTCGCTAATCAATTTCGACCAATGTCGTTGTCGCGCGTTCAGGTCACTTTAAGTAAAGATGTGTTGTAGTCCATAGTGGTTCGTTTCTAGTTCAAATTTTCATCCAGTAAGGTAGTGTCTCCAAAATCTCAGGGCATAAACAATGGCTAACAACTCCAATAGTGCGTTGCATAGTTCTCCTCATGCCTTATCAACTTCCTCAAAATGTAAGCAATTACTCGACCGTCTTGCATCAAGACTCTGCCTAAGCGTTCCTTGGATGCGTCAATGCATACTAAGAAGTTTGTGTCCATGTCATGGAATTTTAGTATTGATGTTGTTTTCAACAACTCCTTGAGCCTCTGAAATGTCTCCGCGCATATCTCGGTCCCAACAAACTTCTTGTTCTTCTTCTGCACTTCCGTGGTCGGATTTTCTATCTTCGAAAATCCCTTGACGAACCGTCGATAGTATCCTACTAAACCCATGAAGCTACACACTTCCATTACACTCATCGGCACTGACCATTCCATAATAGCCTTTACCTTTGTTGGATCCACGCTGATACCTTCACCGGAGACGACATACCCTAAGTAGTGAATCCTTGATTGATAAAACGAGCATTTAGACAATTTCCCATACAATTTCTTCTCTCGCAGACACTGTAGTACCAAGCGCAAGTGCTCATCATGCTCCTCCGTTGTCTGATAGTAAATTAAAATATCATTAGTGAACACTTGGATGAACTTGTCCAAGTACTCACGGAACACCGTTTTCATCAAACTCATAAATACCCCTGGGGTGTTTATCAGTCCAAACGGTAGAACAATAAAATCGTAATGTTTGAACCTCGTCTTAAAGGAGGTCTTAGGGACGTCATCCTCCTTGATTTGTAGCTAGTGATACCTTTATCTCAAGTCAATCTTTGAAAACACCATTACACCCTTCATCTGATCAAACATATCATCAATCCTTGGCAACGAATACTGATTCTTGATCGTTTCCTTGTTCAATTGACGATAGTCAATACAGAGTCTTTACAACCCATCCTTCTTTCATATGAAAATAACAGGCGCACCCCACAGTGACACACTAGGACATATCACTCCCAGGTCCAACAACTCCTTCAGTTGCATTCTCAACTACTGTAACTCTTGGGTCGACATACGATAAGGTGTTGTCTCTACTGGTTCAGTCCCCAGTTTTAGGTTTATGGTAAAATCCAATTACCTCTCTGGCGGCATCCCAGGTAACTCCTCCAAGAGGACTTCCGCAAACTCTCTCACCATAGGAAGGTGTTCTAGACCTTCCGTTAATCCCTTCTCATTTAACACAAGGATCGCATAATTATTACATCCCTTGCGCATGATCTTCTGTAGCTCAAAGGAAGAGATGAACCTAAGGGAAAATCCTTGGTTCTGACCTACAATCACATGTCTTTTTCCCTCATCATCGAACAAGCTCAATCATTTCATCTTACATTTGAGTATCGCCTCATGCAATTCTAACGAGTCCATAATGATCAAGACGTCATAAGATCCTAAGATCATGATGTACAGGTTGGACCTGGTGAAAAACTCTCCCAGGTTAAGGGTAGAACTCATAACCCTTCCTCCAACCTTCTGTTTAACTCTCGAAGCCCTCTCTACAAAGATAAACTCATCCTGTTTGACTGCCTTTACCTTAATCCTTTTTAGCATTGCACTAGAAATGAAACTCTCAGTAGAACCGTGATCTATCAAAATACTAAGGGTCTGGTTAATGACGGTACCTGACATCTCAAGCACAATCGACTGGTGCTCTTCCTGGTGGTTATTCACCACTGCATGAATCTGATGGGACCTACCCAAATCTCCCACGGTAGTCTGTCTAGCTGATATCGTTGCTCTAGTCCTCTCTACTAGGCAGTCGCACTGGTAATGTGGCTCCCCACATTCTATCACACTGTCTTCAGTCCAGTATTCCTCGCACCCAAAGTAGAAGTTGAATCCTAACATTAAGTCCAAACATGAATTGGTTGACCTCAAGTTTCTTTCTAATTTGGTGTGGAGAATACCGAAGTAGCTCCAAAAATAGACCATGCACTTGGGCACCGTACGACCTCCCTGTTGCAAGGTGTTGAACTCATTGAGTTGGCGCTCAATGAATTCCTCAAAAGATACCTCTCCTGGAGTTGTTCCTCAAAAAATTTCCATGAAACATCTTAGATGGACATGTTCAACGCGGTAGGAGAGTCTTCCATCATAGAAGAGAGCTCCCCTTCAGTTCAAATACCGTCATGCAGACTTTCAAGTTGGAGGTATAGTCACACAGTGTAAAGTGCATTGCCAAAGTTTCCAACCATGCCTCAGCAGCTGCACTGTCCGGGGAACTCATAGACTTGAGAACTCATCCCTCTTGATTTCTCGATGAATGCTAACAATACTGTGAGGTGCAGTACGGACCCTCAGGGGTACAGACGCCTTGGCCTCATCTCAGTGCAGATGGTGAATCAAGGCCTCTGACAATCTCTAGAAGGACCTTGTCAGATCTTCATCATACCTTACAAAAATTGGATCCAGCCATAGGACTATTTCTTTTCCTTGGGGTTAGACTATGAGGGCGTGGGCACTTCTGGAGGTGTCGCACCTCCTTCCATGACATCAGGTTGTGAACCTCTGTGGTGTCCTCTAATCAAGATCACCACATGGACACACTAAATTTTTTAGTTAGTGTTAGGTTAAAACTCAAGGGTTTACTATTTTTGAAAGCACAGTGATCCACAGTAGCAGGGTTGAACCTTCTCTGATACAATATTTAATGACCCCAATCGTTATGACTCTAGGCGAAGCGAAAAGTGAATTTTTTTTCGTTTTTAGGAAGGAAGGAAACGACGCCAAAATTTGAACCACACCACATGACGATGAACACACGAACGTAAATAAGGAAACAAAGAATAGTGACTTAATGCACTAGCACAATGAGCAACTGGGAGAAGCATGTGTAAATCAAAAGAGGGAAACAACTACCCATCCGACACAACACAGAAACGCCTACATGCTAAGGAAAATCATCCACAATCCCGACACAACATCCTTGACAACATGTAATAGAACCTATATGGCACTCAAAACCCATATGCATGATGGCGTGAGAACCCAAACACCAACTACAACTACAACAAACCACACCCACAACGGGAATCACAAAATCCTAACACATTATCGCGCCTCTATCCCTCAGGGCTCACAATTATCTCATCCTCAAGAATCATGTCATCACAAGGTGATAAGCATGATGGTAATCAGGGCGTAACATACATATCTAGACCTTTAACCCAAACTAAACCCCTCATGCTAGGAGGCTGGATCATCTGTCAAATACACGATGATTAAAACCATGCACCCAAGCAATGAGACAACAAGACGAAAGGGGATATCACTCAATTGAAAAGCACAACTAACTGAAGGATTTCTTGTTTCCTACAAGGCAACATGTGGTGAAACCGTTATGACCAACCACCATTTACAATTCTCCTTAAGACACAAGGTTACACCACTGCATCAGTAGTGATTTAATCATGAGGAAACTACATCATTTATTATGCAAGGAACCTTCATGTACCTGAAACAAATCTTTACAAGTAAAATAATTCATTGATGTATAGGGTTAATAGTTATTAATTATTATATATTGGTTAAAATAACTATCTCAACCCTGATCAATTTATCTAATATTATTATCACTTAATTTTAAATATTAGAAGAAGAGTTAGTTAAACCAAAACCTTCCAATTTACTTAATTATTGTTGGACTCAAATCCCCAAATCCAACATTGTATTTTTACACTAACTAAATATCATTATACAAATTGATAACCCAACTCCTTGAGGTGAAACGAATAACTAACTAGATGTAACATAAGACCCTTCAAGTTAAAATAACTTTCATATGCAATTTTTTTTTTATTGCTAAACAATCTCTTGTACACAACTTGACCTTGATGCATTACCTGGGCCCACTAACTTTTAAAAATCCTTTCAGACTGAAACCAGAGAGTATTCGCGTAACAAATATATCAATATATTTTGGAATCATTGTGATTATCAATCAGTTATATCGTTGCCTTTAAGAAGGATTAGAAAACATAAAAAGAAATTCTAAGGAATTAAATATCTATGTTGTTGAATTACTTAAGGGATGAAAATGTAGTTTAGACAAAGGATATCCATGCTGTCTATTAACACATGAGATGGTTGTTTATTAAATATGCTAAGGTTGTCTAACAATAAATGACATGGTTGTTTATAAAAACTACTATGTAAATAAACAATAGGCTATCTAATTAATAAATATATTAATGATGTCTATAAAATTTCTATCGCAGTCAATTATTAAACCAATAAATTCATTGTTCTGCCCATGCTAACACGCCTTCCAAAAACACAATCAAGCAATTTATAGCACACCATTCTTTAAATATGTTAAGGATGTCCACTAAGGCTATCTATCAGAATTTTGTGGTTGTTGTTAAAGGTCTTAAAAGCATAGATTGATATGATAATCATTTTGTTGTCAATACCTATGGGATCGCTGACAACAAATTAAAATCGTTGAGTTAAAGGTATTATCACTTAGAGAATTTATATATACACAGTATGGCCATTATGTTGCAATTATACATTAAAAACACAGAGTAACATTTAATTAAAAACTAAGAGGATCATCTCATTAAAACGCATAGATTCTTCCTTTAAAACATCATCACATAAGGTATAATAACCACCATTAAAAATGTTGTCAAACAACCATGCGGGGTATAGATCCATTGTAATTAAACTAGGGAAATCGATTCGCTGCCCAACATATTTTGGATGAATGGCTAGTGAAATCAAACGTAATGTTGTCTATTAAAAGGTTTGATAATGTTATCTTCTAAGTCTAGGTTGTCTTTTAAACGTGAATTTTATAAGGATAAAACGCTATGAAATATGCATCAATACACTACATTGCTATGCCATTTCCACGCTATATATAAAAAAAAAAACCGCAACTAAACAAATTATATCACTACCATCCAATAGAGATAATTGTTACTATAATCTATTATCTTTGCAATATGATTCCATTAAATTCACAATACACTCTGTTAAATTCGCAGTAAGACTCACAGGTAAAAATTCTATTAATATATGCAATCGCTCTATCATAAAAACACTGTCAAAATTTACTGTCAACAATAAAAGTTGTCAAACATAGTCAATAGGAAAAGGGAATTTTCTGATTTTTAACATAAGAATGGCACCGAGTTTTATCACGAAAATCGCAGCCAAATAAAAGGGAAAATCATAGTTAAAAAATGTATAAATAAAGGGTGAATTCACAGGTAAATTTTCCATTAAAAGTAATAATTGCAGAGGAATATCGCAGGCCAGCTGTGTTAAAACGTAAGGTAAAATCACCTTCAAAATATAATCAAATGCAGAGGGAAAATCGTAGTGGAATGTATTTAAACACAATCCATAGATAATGAGAAATGTGGTCATTAAAATCACAGAGAAGGAAGATGAACAATACACAACAGTATCCAAACGCAAGAAGGTGCAATACAATCAATCAACCAGGAACCATAAACAAGGGTAGACATCTAGGAAACTATCCTTCGCTCATCATCCATGCATAGAAAAGAAGGGAATTAGGATATATATGTATATTAACACCGAAGTGACAACCATTGATTCGAATCCTGACTAAATTCTTAGGCTTGGACTGATGATCTAGGGATGATGACGATAGATAAAGCACAATCTCTTATAATAATCATTAAAACAAATAGAACAATCAAGCAATTAGGGATCGATTGCCAAGGGAATAAATTCAATGTAGTGAGTGAAAATCTACGACGACTTTAAAATCTCGATTAAAAACGTTGAGTAAACACATTTTTATACAATATAAGTACATTAATGGAAGCGCGAGAACAATATTAATCTACCAGTCAAAATAAAAGCATGTGTATCATGGCCCAAGGTGACAAATTTGAGTTGTTGTCCCGTGCGCTTCATCCAACTCATGCTTTCCGACTATTGTGACTTCACCGGTACCTCCCAGCCAACGCTAGGGGTACTCTTCTTTCCCCTTAGCCCCCCTGGCTGCAAGCGGGCCACACACACTAAACCAAGGAACTACTAGCTCCCAGCTTGTCTCGCAAGGCCCAGCTACCACTCGTCATAGAGTTGGGTATCCCAACTCCCACATGATAAGTCAGTCAAGTAAAAAATTCTACAGCGTAACGTTACACATCCAAAAGAGATCCATCCTCCTCCTCCTCCCTTTTTTATATAGAAATTCTAAGTGATTTCTTTCCCAAATTCCTATTTAATTTATTGTTCAATAATTTAATTCAGAAAAATCCTCCCCCATACACATGTCACCCATCCCCTTAGTTGCACCATGATTTAATTTTATTAATTATTTAATTAATCCTATTTCCCTCACCCACCTAAAAGCATTCCTTGAATTGCTCCTAGGTGTCCCCATATTCCCTTACA
>JASDQU010739220.1:49406-71070 GCA_032191745.1 Picea mariana | reverse complement strand
CATATTATTTTTTTTAATTCTACCACAAGTATCACTTAGACCTAGATTTTATTTTCCTAGGTTGGGCGACATTTTATTAGGGAAATTGTTTTTAAATCTTTCTTATCACATTATTCGTTCTAAGGTCATCTAGGTTTATTCACTTATTAGTTAACAATGCGGCGTGCCCTTCAGGACGCACTAGGTGCTCCAAGGGTGCCACTCGCCTCATTCTATTTCCCTTGCGTGACGTGCTCTTCAGGATGCATTACATGCTCCAAGGGTGCCACTCGCCTCATTCTGTTTTTCTTGCACAACATGCCCTTCAGGACGCAGTACGTGCTCAAAGGGTACCACTCGCCTCCTTTTATTTCCCTTGCGTGGCGTTCCCTTCAGGACGCACTACATGCTCCAAGGGTGCCACTCGTCTCTTTCTATTTCCCTTGCGTGGCATGCCCTTTAGGATGCACTACGTGCTCCAAGGGTGCCACTCGCCTCTTGACAGACTTGGTAGACATAAAAAAACCCTAGAGTCAATACTCCACCAGGGGATCTTGTGGGAGACTAAGGGCCTCTAAGGAATAAGGCCCCTGCCTTATCGCGCGCCCCTTAGAATCATCGTGAGCAACTGTCGTAGTCTTCCCTCACCGCATCGTGGGTATTCTCGAACTAGGTAATCGTTAACCTACAGTTCAAGCCACGATGGGAGTGCAAGTAGGCTGTGGCAGGGCTGTTGTCCACACCTCTCCCTCAAAGTCTCTGGTTGTTGTGCGTGCCCCCTCTACTCCACATGTGAGTCTGGTCCGCAAGCTATCGTCAGCCTGCATCATCAACGAATCATGTCAGAAATAAAATCAATCATCATAACATCTAATCAGATGTGCATATGTCATATCAACAAAATTCAAACCCCAATAATCCACTCCATGACTCGATCCGGAGTCCAAGGGGTTTCATCGATGCGTCTGCATCCCCGAGGTCCAAAATCTTGCACACTCAGGAGAACCGATTCAATAGCACCTGTCTATGTCAATACACAAAATAACATATCATCACATCCACAATTCCTCATAATCATAATCAAACGACCAATAGTATAATAATCTGGATCACTTGCAAGCAAGTGTCCTCAAAGAATAAGTTCGCTCAGTGCGCGTAAGAGTGGGATGTTACATTCACCCCCTTTGGGTCTAAACTTCGTCCCGAAGTTTCATTGTATATACGTGTCGAAAGAATGTGTATCATAGTATCATAATTCTATCTATCAAACACAAATGTAAACTACTAGCGCATATCATATGCGTCCTCCCAGGTCGCCGAGTGCAGACTATAGTTGTCCCACTGGACCTTGACCTGATCTACTGTTCGACGTCGTAGTTGTCGAATGCGACGATCCAGGATGCGGATCGTCTCACTCGTGAGCGCACCCTCATCTGATACCTGCAAGGTACTCAAGTCAAAACATGCGTAGGATCACTAATATAATGTCTCAAACAAAGACGTGAAAGACATCGTGCATACGCCTCAAGCATCAGGAAAGGCTAGTTACTAGGCCATGACCCTCTCTTTTCCACAATCTTGTAGGATCCCACGAACCTAGGGAAATAGTTTAGCACCCCTTTCAAACTTGTTTGAACTCCTCTGCGGTTTCATCTACAAGAATACTCAATCGCCACATCGTAACTACGATCGACACGATGCGCATCGCCATAACTCTTCTGTCGATCCTATGCTTCCTTGATCCTTTGTCTTATTCTTTGCATTTGATCTTCCATTTCTTGGATCGCTTCTAGTCCCACCAGGACCCTATTCTCAAGCCGATCCCAACTCAAAGGCATCTAACACGGTCTCCCATAAAGGAAATCAAAAGGCGCCATCTTAACGGTGCTTTGGTAGTTGTTGTTATAAGAGAATTCTACCAGTTCCAATAATTCTTCCCAACGCTTTTGTTGGTCCATCACGTACATGCGCAACATGTCTTCCAAGATTTGGTTTATTCGTTCGGTCTGCCCGTCAGTCTCCGGGTGATACACCATACTAAATTTAAGTTGGGTTCCCAAGGCCTCTTGGAAACTAGTCCAAAATCATCCGGTAAACACCGATCCCTGATCGGATATAATCCTCTTAGGCACGCCATGCAGCCTCACAATATTACTGATGAAAACTCTAGCTATGTCAGGTGCCTAATACATCATACGCACAGGAATAAAAAGAGAAATCTTTGTTGGAGTGTCGACTACCACAAAAATCGAGTCATGTCTCCTTGCCATTAGTGGCAATCCAACATTGAAATCCATCAAAATGACCTCCCATTTCAATTCTAGAATAGCGTGTGGTTGTAGTAAACCTGATGGATGTCTATGTTCAACCTTTACCTGTTGACATTTTATACATCTGGCCACATAGTTGATGATGTATGCCTTCATCCCTTCCAGAAGAATAAGGGTTTAAGGTCCACCCTCATCTTTGTGACTCCTAGGTGAGCCATGTACACTGCTCTGTGAGCCTCGTTTAAGATCAAACTCCTCAACTCATCATTCGGTGGTACGTAAATCTGATTTTTAAGCTTCAATAATCCATCTTCGTTAAACTTAAATCCTTCAAATCTTGGTACCATCATTGTGTTTTGTCCGATAAAATCCTTGACCTATTTGTACGAGTCATCATCACACTATAAAGTTAGGATCTTTTCACGTAGATTCATCTGAAGTGGCAACACCAAAAAGATGCGTGGTCTCTGACTCAATGCATCTGCCACTCGGTTCATTGTTCATTTTATGTAAGTAATCTCGAATTCGTACTCGTTAAGCAATTACAACCAGCGTCGTTGTCACGTGTTCAGGTTGCTTTGCGTAAATATGTGTTGTAGTCCACAATGGTCTATTTTTAGTTCAAATTTTCATCCAATAAGGTAGTGTATCCAAACCTTCAAGGCATATACTATTGCTAACAACTCCAAATCATGCATCGCATAGTTCCCCTCATGCCTTCTCAACTTCCTTGAGATGTAAGCGATCACTTGACCGTTTTGCATCAAGACTCTGCCTAAGCCTTCCTTGGATGAGTCAATGCATACCAATAAGTCTGCGTCCATGTTAGGGACCTTTAGTATCAGTTTTGTTGTCAACAGCTCCTTGAGCCTCCGAAATGCCTCCGCGCATTTCTCGGTCCAAACAAACTTTGTATTCTTCTTCTGCAATTCTGTAATCGGATTTGCTATCTTCGAAAATCCCTCGACGAATCGTCGATAGTATCCTTCTAAACTCGTGAAGCTACGTACTTATGGGACATTCGTCGACGCAAGCCATTCCATAATAGCCTCTACCTTTGTTGGATCCACGACGATACCTTCGTCGGAGGTGACACGCCATAAGTAGTGAATCTTCGATTGATAAAACGAGCATTTGGACAAATTCCCATACAATTTGTGCTCTCACAGACACTATAGTACCAAGCACAAGTGCCCATCATGCTCCTCCATCGTCCGAGAGTAAATCAAAATATCGTCAATGAATACTTGGATGAACTTGTCCAAATACTCGCGGAACATCCCATTCATCAAACTCATAAATACCCCTAGGGCGTTTGTCAGTCCAAATAGTAAAACAATAAACTTGTAATGTCCAAAACTCATCTTAAAGGTGGTCTTAGGGACGTCATCCTCCTTGATCTGTAACTGGTGATGCCTTGATCACAAATCGATCCTTGAAAACATGATAGCACCCTTCAACTGATCAAACAGATCATCAATTCTCGGCAACATATATTGATTCTTGATCGTTGCCTTGTTCAATTGATGGTAGTCAATGCAGAGTCTCCACATCCCATCCTTATTTCATATGAAAATAACAGGCGCGCCCCGCGGTGACACACTTGGACGTATAAGTCCCAAGTCCAGCAGCTCCTTTAGTTGCATTCTCAACTCCCATAACTCCGAGGTTGACATACGATAAGGCATTCTCTCTATTGGTTCAGTCCCCGGTTTTAGGACTATGGTAAATTCCAATTCCCTCTTTGACGACATCCCAGGTAACTCCTCTGGGAAGACGTCCGCAAAATCTCTCACCACAGGAAGGTGTTCTAGACCTTTCGCTACTCCCTTCTCGTTTAACGCAAGGATCGCATAAAGCTTACATCCCTTGTGCATGCTCTTTCGTAACTGCAAGGAAGAGATAAACCTCAAGGAAACTCCATGGTTCTGACCTACAATCACACATTTTTGTCCCTCATCATTGAACAATCTCAACCATTTCTTCTTATAGTTGAGTATCGCCTCATGCAATTCCAACTAGTCCATACTGATCATGATGTCATAAGATCCTAAGATCATGACGTACAGGTTGGCCCTGGTGACAAACTCTTCCAGGTTAAGGGTAAAACCCGTAATCTTTCCTCCAACCTTATGTTTGGCTCCCGAAGCCATCTCTACAAAGCTAAACTCATGTTTGACTGTCTTTACCTTAATCCTTTTTAGCGTTGCACCAGAAATGAAACTCTTGGTAGCACTAGGATCTATCGAATACTAAGGTTCTGGTCAGTGACGACACCTGACGTCTCCATCACAATCGACTGGTGCTCTGCCTGACAGTTATTCATCATTGTATGAATCCGATGGGCCTTGCCTCTGGGTCCGGATGATCCAGATGCTCTGGCCCTTTCCTCTGGGAAGTAATGTTGGTAATGTGGCTCCCCAAAATCCAACACACTTTCTTCGGTCCAGTAATCCTGGTACCCGAAGTAGAAGCCGAATTCTAACAGTAAGGGCAAACTTGAACTTCCTTAAGTTTCTGGGTAATTTGGTGCGGAGCATACCGAAGCAACTCCAAAACGGGCCTCGTACTCGAGCACTGTGTGGTTGCGTTGTCGCAAGGGGTCGAACTTGTTAATCTAATGCTCGATAAATTCCTCAGAAAGATACCTCTCCTGGAACCGTTCCTTGAACAATTCCCATGACACGTTGTCGATGACCATGTTCAAAAGTGGCAGGAGCATCTTCCTCCATAGAAGAGCACTCCCCTTCAATTGAAAGACCACCATGCGGACCTTCATGATGGAGGTCGTAATCGCAAAGTGTGAATCACAACATCTTTCTCTACAACCGTGCCTCAACGACACAGCCGTCTGCGACACTCATGGACTTAGGAAATCAAATCTCTCAAGTTCTCGGTGGATGCTAATAGTACTAGCTAGGGCGCGTTGTGGACCCTCAGGGGTACCCTCATCTCAGTACCGATAGTGAATCAATGACCCTTGACATTACCTGGAAGGGCCTTGTCAGACCATCATCATCCCTTACAACAAGAGAATCCAGCCCAAGGACTTGTTCTTCCCCTTGGGGGTTCGACTCCGAGGGTGCAGGAACTTCTGGAGGCGTCACACCTCCTTCCACAGCACCACGTTGCGAACCTCTATGGCGTCCTCTAAATGAGATCACCACATGGACACGTTAAGGTTTTTAATTAATGCAAGGGTTAATACTCACGGGTTTACTGTAGTGGAAAGCCTGGTGACCACAGTCGTAGGGTTGAACCCGCTCTGATACCATATGTAATGACCCTAATCGTTACTACTCCAAGCGAAGCGAAAAGTGCAATTTTTATTTTTTTTGTTTTAAGGCAGGAAGTCAACGACGACAACAGTTAAACCACACCACCTGATGACGAACACCACGTGCGCAAATCAGGCAAAAGACAACAACGACTCAACACACTAGCACATCGAGCAACTAGGCGAAACATGCGTAAATCAAGAAAGATACGACTACCCGCTCGACGCAACACAACAATGCCTACAAGATAAAGGACAACATCCATGATCCGACACATCAGATTCGACGACCAATAAATAGAACCCTCCTGGTGAGCGAGAGACAACACAAAAGTTACAACCAATACTGCCAAAAAAAACGGTCATCAACCACATCGGGTGGCACACGATCCTAAGCTAGGATATCGTGTGTGCTTCTTTATCCACACGCGCAATGGTCCAATCTCAAGAAACCATGTTGCCACAGTGCGACGGGCGCTCTAGAGACCCATGCGCACCCAGAATAATTCCAACCCTCCATCCCAACATAAAAGCCAGTCTTGCAGCTACCTTACAAAATACACTCAAGAACTCAATAGGTCCTTAACTAGTTCCTTGTTGGGAGAACCTTAAGGATGCTATAAGGCGATGATCCCAATCTTATAATCAACTAATAAGATTAATCGTAAGGAAAAAACTATTATAGGCGATCAAAGCATTAAACATATTAACCAATGATCTAAAGGCAAAAGCAATGGTTAATCTAAACAAAGGGGTGTAACCTAGCTCATAATTGTATCATCGATAACTAGATATATTGCCAAATACAACTGCAACAGTAGTTATCTATTGAATTCGCAAATTAGTGAATTCGCTATTTAAAACTGAACCTATATTGCTATCTTGTACGAATATAATTGTTGTCTTTAAATATAAAACTAAGACAATATATCTCTGTCCAACTTCAGTTAATAATTTCTAAATCTGTCAATTAAAAACGCACGGTTAAGAATAGCTGAACCAACAAAACAGATTCGTTGCCTTTAAGGGGTGTCGTGGTAAATTTGCTATCTAAACTCATTGTATGGAATCAAGTCTAAGGATTGATGAACCAAGGGAACGTTGTCTAACACCGGTATCTCTCTAACAAATCATTTACGGGAAAATGCTAAGGGATAGACGGGTAATTCGCTGTCTAAAAAGGGAAATAGCAGGGTATCATAACCAAGTATCTACACGAAAATGTTGAGTTGATACGATATCGCAGTGTGCTTACAAGAGCTAGAATATATTTTGCTGTCAATAAATTATGTCACAATTATTAGAAGGAAAAGAAAATGCAATCATAAGAGCGATGAATACAATGTGGTCCTTCATCAATGCAATACTGTCATTCACATACAAGGCGTTGACAATCATAGATATAAATAAATTCACTATCTATATAAGTGTTGTTCCAGCTGCTAATCCATGATTCAATTCGTTGTCTGTATAATTAATTCGCTATCTGTGATTTTCTGTCTTTCAATAAATTCGCTAGCGATTTTATTTCTCTACATAATCGTTGTCTAAAACGATGGCATGATATCCCGTCTTTCAAATCACAGGGAAATTGTGATATGGTTGTCTGTTCAAAACGCGGAGGTATGTTGTCCATTAATTATTTCGCTAAACAATATCTCGCTATAACATATAGTAGTGCCATAAATCAAGGAGCGTTGTACAATATACAACTATGCCAAAATGGCTGCCATCAACATGTCTGGACCTAATAAAAAAAATCGCTATCTATTGCTGTAAAATACTATTGGTAAATAGTTGTTGTGTGCCATATTGATGATATTAGTTGTATAAACAATATGGTAAATATAACTATAACAATTCATTGTATAATATAACAAATTCGCGAAACAATTATAACTATACCAAATTACATCGTTTAGTTTCTCTGTTCACATATCTTTCATCTAAATGATTTGTTGTGTAAAGACTCGGGAAAACGATTGAGATAAGTAAAACGAGTGCCAAAGAAACGCAACCGCTATGTAATAAATTGGTTAAAAACTAAGGCAAATTCTATGTAAACAAAAACGAAAGCAACTCCAAGTGAAACGAATTAGTTGCTCAATAAATCGCGGAAGGGAAGGTCCATGGAAGTCATAAAGAAAATCTGGGTAATGAGCCACGAGAATCAAGGTGGATCTATTGTGTAATTGTGTAAAGGCTGAGTAAGGACTTCAAAAACTCAGAGATAAACCATCACAGGAAAACACAGCAGAATCAACCACCAGAAACGCAGAAGTAAACAATCACAAGAAAGCGCAAAAAATTGGCATTCAAGTCTCAGGGGTTTATCCAAGATTCAACAATTAAAATGCAGAGAAAATCGAAGTTTTAATCAACCGGGCATAGAGAAAAGTAAGGTAAATGGCTAAGCAAAAATATCCTTCGCTCAACATCCACACACAGAAAAGTAAGGCATTAGGATCTATAGGTCTATTAACACCGAAGTGATGACCGTCAATTCGGCTCCTGGCCAATTGCTCAGGCGTGGAATGATGAACTAGGGATGAGGACGAAGTAAAAAACACAACTCTTCACAACAAATGAATAAAACCAAAAGGATAGTCCCAGTATTCAAGGATTGATGGACAAGGGAATCAAGTCAAGTAGCGAGCTTAAGGCATTGGGGAATTTAAGTTCTCGATTAAAATGCTAAGCCAACACTTTCTTTACATAATTAAAAGTACATAAATGAAAGCGTAAGGTCAATAGTAATCTACCATGTAGAATAAAAGCATGCGTACCATAGCCCAAGGTGACAACTCTGAGTCGTTGTCCCATGCGCTCTATGCAGCTCTCGCTTGCTGACTGATGAGACTTCACCGGTACCTCCTAGCCAATGATAGGGGTACTCTTCTTCCCCCTTAGCCCCCTGAGCCGCAAAGGGGCCACGCACACTAAACCAGAGAACAAACTAGCTCCCATCTTGCCTCTCAAGGCCGAGCTACCACTCCTCACTGAGTTGGGTATCCCAACTCCCACAAGATAAGTCAGTCAAGTCTAAAATTATGCAGCGTAACATTACACATGAAAGAAGAGATCCATCCTCCTCCTCCTCCTCCCTCCTTTATATAGAGTTTCTAATTAATTTCTTTCCCAATTCCCATTTAATTTATTGTTCAAAAATTTAATTCAGAAAAATCCTCCCTGTACATGTGTCACCCATCCCCTTCATTGCACCAAAAATTAATTTCATTAATTATTTAGTTACTCCTATTTCCCTCACCCACTCAGAAGCATTCCTAGAATCGCTCATAGGTGTCCCCATATTCCCTTACACATTTTAATGACTTACCCCCTTACTAATTTACTAATTGAGTTCAATTTAGAAAGTTCTTAAAGACAAGATTCCTTACTAAGTTAGTCATTCTACTTTTTCCTTAAGTTTCTCTTTCTCTTTATGTTTCCCCCTTTTCCCCTTAGTTTCCTAATTCTTTTAAATTTCCCTCTTTCCCTTTTTATATAAAACTCAAATTAGCAAGTGTAGGAAATTACCTTTTTCCCCTTTTCTTTTTAATTAATAAATTTTTAATTAGCAAAAGTAACAAAAATTATTTCCTTTTTTTGTTAAAAAGTAATCCCCCAAAGTAAATTTGATTTTTATAAATTAATTGAATGGCTTACCCCCTTCTCGTCACATGTTTAATTATGATTATTAGTATTTTTTTTATTTTTTGTTTTTTTTTTTAGTTTTTTTTCTACCACAAGTAGCACTTAGACCTAGATTTTATTTTCCTAGGTTGGGCGACATTTTATTAGGGAAATTGTTTTTAAATCTTTCTTATCACATTATTCATTCTAAGGCCATCTAGGTTTATTCACTTATTAGTTAACAATGTGACGTGCCCTTCAAGAGGCACTAGGTGCTCCAAGGGTGCCACTCACCTCATTCTATTTCCCTTGTGCGACATGCCCTTCAGGACGCACTACGTGCTCCAAGGGTGTCACTCACCTCATTCTATTTTTCTTGCGCGACGTGCCCTTCAGGATGCACTATGTGTTCCAAGGGTGTCACTTGCCTCGTTCTGTTTCCCTTGTGCGACGTGCCCTTTAGGACACACTACATGCTCTAAGGGTGCCACTCGCCTCTTTCTATTTCCCTTGTGCGACGTGCTCTTCAGAATGCACTACGTGCTCCAAGGGTGCCACTCGCCTCTTGACTGAATTGGTAGACATCAAAAACCCTTGGAGTCAATACTCCGCCAGGTGATCTTGTGGGAAACTATGGGCCTCTAAGGAATAAGGCCCCTACCTTATTGCGCGCCCCTTAGAATCATCATGAGTGACTGTCACAATCTACCCTGACAGCATCGTGGGTCTTCTCGAACTAGGTAATAGTTAACCTACAGTTCGAGCCACGACATGAGTGATAGTAGGTTGTGGCAGGGATGTTGTCCACACCTCTCCCTCAAAGTCTCTAGTTGTCGTGCGTGACCCCTCTACTCCACATGTGAGTCTGGTCGGCAAGTTGTCGTCAACTTGCATCATCAATGAATCATGTCAGAGATAAAATCAATCATCATAACATCTAGTCAGATGTGCATATGTCATATCAACAACAGTCAAACCCCAATAGTCCACTCCATGACTCGATCTGGATTCCAAGGGGTTTCATCGATGCCTCTGCATCCTCGAGGTCCAAAATCCTGCACACTCAGGAGAACCGAGTCAATAGCACCTGTCTATGTCAATACACAAAATAACATATCATCACATCCATAATGCCTCATGATCATAATCAAACGACCAATAGTATAATAATTTGGATCACTTGCAAGCAAGTGTCCTCAAAGAATAAGTTCGCTCAATGTGCTCAAGAGCGAGATTTTTTTTTCTTTTAATTCCATTATCATCTTACTCTGACTATAAAAATAACATTAACTTTCTAATGCAAGTTTTGTGCCAATTTAATGTAATTCACTTTCTATTCCAATTTTTTTTGTCAATTTAATGTAAAATCCTCCTTGCCCAAGAAAAAGTTCTTCTTCCATTAATTTAGTGATCGAGATTACAAACTGTATTTTGCTTGCACTAAGTGTGAGATTTTATTGTTTTATATTATGTGTCACTAAGTATGAATCCAAAAGTGTATAGATTACAATAATTCTTGTAGTAAAAAATAAAATTATTTGCAAAAACATTGTTTTGCGGGGCAAGGAAATCAAGAACAATTAACAATATAAATTTAATATTGATAAGTTTTCTTAAAAAGGAAGATCTTCATATTTTCAAGATGACAAAATTTGACATATTTTAGTGGTGATATTAAGGGCATGGTGTGTCCTTTTCTTAAGCAAAAACCGTCATTGTTATCTTTTGAGTAAGACTAATGGCGTATATAGTAATAGATTATAAGCTAAATAATATTGCACAGTGAGGCCCCAAATGAGAGAGTTGATTTGGCATAGGGAGTAGGTATTGTGTAGGGAAGTTATCAAAAAATATTTGCACGATGTCACTAATACAGCTAATAAGGTGTTGGATCATTTGTAGCAAAGGAGTATTGCTCACTCAATGATTGTTTGTTGTTAAGTGAAGATAGACACTTATTTGCTAGTTGCAGAGGTGGTGTTTCATTATACACAAGTTCTCTAGATATCATTCCCTAAAGGCAATTGGATGGATACATGTTAATGCAAAACAATGTCACATGGAATAGCAGTGTAACTCTTTTTTAGTTCATCACCAGTTACTCTAGAAAAATCACTCCAATACTATAGATATCAAATTTTATTGTGATTGTAAAGATTGTATGTTTTATATGAAACCATGATCTGATTAAAGAATAAAATAAGATCATTGATTATAAATTATAGAATTAAGAGAATAATGGTTATAAATAATAGAATTAAGAAAATATTAATTATTTTAAGTGAAGAATCTTCGTTATATGTAATGCATATAACATATATGTATTACATATAACATACAAACACATAACATTTTCCAACAACTTAGCCATGCATAAATCATGCAGTTATGGTGGAAATAGTATAATGTCCTTAAGAGATTTGAAATCTTGTCGCCTAATCAAATTACAAATTATTGAATTATATGATCATAGGCTAGGCTATTGTTAGGCAACTGTACAAAGGTGTGAGAAAGAATTGTCGTTGTAATAGAAGAAAAATAATTGAAGTATATTTATACACTTAACATTATAGCATCGAGCTCTGCAATGGTTTTTTTAATTAAAATTTGAATTTCTTGGGTGTGGGATCTTCTTCACGACTTTGCCGTACCCTCGTGGCATCTATCCCTAATTTCTTCATTTCAACCCTATCTCGGGAAGGCTTCGCGTTGGCTTTAGTTTGGTGCACTAATTTTGAGATGATGATGTCCCCTTTCATTCCCGTCGCTACTTTGTTAGTTAAAGATATTTAATTCTCCTCACCAACATAAAGCTTCCTGCATTTTGAGATGATGACGTAAGTCAACATAGATTTTAGTAGTTGATATTTGGTCACATCGATTACTACTCTTAAATCTAACTCACTTTCAAAGACAATATAATAATGGTTTCTATTTATTTATGTGATAAAGGCGTAAAATAAGAGCCCTCTTTTTCAAAATGCCCTCGAAAAGACTATGATGTTGTACTTGGGTGTGAGTGGAGCCCTTAAATGTTTTTTTTCTCACTTAACGTTAAACTATTGCAATGTCTCAACGCACATGAAGACTTGTAGGGCGAATTTTGAAGTTATTGTAAATGTCTAATCAAATAAATAAATAAATAAAGTAGATGTGTTGGACCACTTATTTTGAAAATCCATGAAAATGTAATTTATACATTCCTTTATTTGTCTTTTTAGTTGTTTTCTTAGTTTGAGGGGACCATTGAACTACTCTACCTTGTTATAAGTTATGTAGTTATGATAAAATAAAAGTTATATATCTACATTCAATATTATATCTGGAAATATGATATTTTTTTGTGAGCCTACTTAGTATGTATTAGTCTCATAACTGTTTACTTTCCCTAATTACGTCGAAAGGCGTACACCTATTGATAATGGGCACATTTATTAGGTTTTTAGTTCTTAATACGTTTTCTACGGACGAGATTAAATATGCCTAGAATATTTTTAGTCGTCACAATAAATGAATGGCTCTGATTTCATCCATTAACTTCCGAGCTGTTATAAAGACATCCGTTTATATGTTTACTTTTTTACATTTACCTAATCGTGTTTAAAACTTACTGTGTTCACTAACTTATTGCCACATCTACCTGATTAAAAAATATTATGATATTCACACAGACTGGTGGCCGTGTTTCTGTGCTGGCGACGTTTCGTTTCATTTCTGTACTAGCCGCATTTCATTTTAATATGTCTTTCGGCGTTAATCAGCCACGTAATTGTGGTTGTGCTAGTTTTATTAAAATGTTTATTTTCCCTTGGCTACTCACTCTGTTGTTATAGGGTCTCATAACTATTTACTTTCCCTAATTTTATTAAAATGTTTATTTTTCCTCGACTACTCGCTCTGTTGTTATAGTTTTTATAGCCTTTACTTTCTCGTCTACCTCGATTATTGGTTCAAGTGAAAAACCCATGATACAAAACCTAACTAAAACATTTAATAATATTAAATAGCGTTTTACATGCCGCCGCCACATCTATAATAAAAAATTAAAATAATCAACCAATAACAATGAAGAAAATAAATTTAAATGTTTAAAAAATATAATAAAAGGCAAAAATGTAATGTTCAACTTTAAAAAAGTTGATGAAATTTATATTCAACTGTTAATTAATATGAAATCAAATCCATATCAATCGATATATACCTAGTGCGGCAGGTATAATAAAAGTAGGTGAAGGAAAGTTTAATATTTATACCATCTTACTTTTAGCTATGTTGAGATGCAGGGTATCAAGAAGTTACAATCAAAATCAAAACAGGTAAATTACTTAAGTTATAATAATAATAAATTAAATTAATTAAACAATAATACTATATTTTATTGTATTTGAAGTTTAATAATTTTACAAAGCTTCATGATTTATAAAAAAATTATTTTATTGTAACTGAAGTTTAATAATTCTACAAAGCTTCATGATTTATAAAAAAAATCATTGAGTTTTTCAATAGGTTTATGCATTAGTTATTTATGTCAAAAACAAGAACATAGATTGGAACATAGCTTTTGTCTATGTCATCATAAATAAAATACCGAAACTAAATCAGTGTTCATACTCATTAAGCATCCACTGAGGGGTACGATCAATGACCTATCCTAATCATTAAAGCATATTGAGATGGCCATCCTAAATCCTTAAAGTATATCGATACAAGTATGGTATAATAATAAAATTTTAATTATTATTATTATTTTTTTAATAATAAATGGTAATTTTTTTATAATAGATTATTAATAATTATAAATTAATTCATTATTTAACGAAGATGTAAAATGGTGAAGAGTGAAAGGGCATTGATGGGTTTCAAATTTGACTATTGGTGGGATTTTTGATTTGGCAATTTCATACTGTTTTGTTTTGATTAACATGACGGATTTCCGGTTTTAGAAACTGGATAGCTTGGTTTTTGGAGTGTGGTTTTCGGAATTGACTGTGTTAGCTTTCATTTTTCTTCCTTTTGGGAGTTGTTTTCTCCTTTGTCCTTGAGTAGTGACCTTTTAGGAAGGTTTTTGAGTGCTTACACTCTGTATCCTCTAGTTTGGCACAACATTTGACAGTAGCGGTCATTAGACTTGTAATTGTTCTGCGTTAACTCTGGGTCATCCTTTACTCATGAGGCTGAGTTACCCTTTTGGATAACCGTTCCTGAAGTCTTGTCTTATTATTTCTCTGCAGAAGTCTTAGGTACTTGGATTACAAGTGGTTAACTGATTAGCCCCCGCGAAGTCTTGACATTTACCATTATTCCTCCTTGGAATCTGGGGTTACTCTCCTCCGTTGATCGCGGTCTATTGTTTTTTGTGCTTGATAGTGGTGTCCATATGGCACTCAATAGAATGGAGATGATAAATAAAGAAGTTAATGCATTATTAAATGAGTCAGAGGACACATTCTAGCAGGCGGCTAGTGTAACACCAGACTCATTTGGAGGGACTTCTCTTAGTACTCTTCCAGTTAGACAAGTTAGCACTACGAAGCCTTTTGATCAGAGACCCGATAGCATTTTTTTCTCAAGACATGCACCTACATTGGATACGTTCATACAATCTGGCGGTGACTCTTTGAGAGGGTCTGGTGTTGTTACTGTGAGAGGGGAGAGCATTCAGGTGTCGAGGTGTAACTCTCAGAAAGGGGAAGGAAGCTCGGCCATACTAACCTCGAGCCATAAGGCAAAGAGAGCGGCTAGTTCACAAAAGGGTCAAAGGCAGTGGGTGGCAAAACAACCGATAAAAAGAATGGTCCTAGGCTCTGATATTGGCCTGGAGGACACATGTCGGTTGGCACTATGTGGGTTGGTGGGTAGATTTGCATACATCAATTTGAATGTTGAGAAATTTCATGTCTGGATAGAGCGGACCTGGACACCTATCATTGGTTATGTCCCGGATGTGTTCTTCCTAACAAAAGGATGGTTCGAGTTTTTATGCAAATGCCCGGAGGATGTTGCACTTTTGTTAGAAGGGATGTGGGTAAATGGCACTAACAGTCTAATGCTCAAAAAGTGGAGGGTAGCATTTAATCCTGATACAGATTATTTCTCCTTTCGTCATCTCTGGGTCTTGTTACTGGGTCTCCCTCTGTTGTTTTGGAATGAGGGGGCTTTGTTGGGGATAGGAAATGCACTAGGAAAATTCTTAATGGTGGATAGAGTGAATCTTGGAGCTTCGGCTCGCAAAGTGTGTAAGTTTTTAGTAGAAATGGATATTCACCAAGGTTTGTCGGAGTCATTAGATATTGAATGGAGGGGTTTATATTTTCGTCAAAGCTTGGATTACCTCGGTATCCCCTTTAGGTGCAGCTACTGCCGGAGTACAACACACCTCAGAAGAGATTGTAAAGGTTTAACCGTAGAGGAGTTGGCTCAGGATGATACGAATCAGTTTTATAACGAACCAGACTTGTCTTTGGAGATGGAGTTTACTGGTTTTGAAGCGACTTAGTCTTTCGATGAAGATAGTAGTCACAAGGACTTTCAAAGTTCAGTATTGGGTAAGCTTCTTACTTACTGCCCTATTTTTTACAATTCCTTGTCTTTATGGGAAAGAGAGTTTGTAAATAATTCAGATTGGCTTAAGAAGGTTACTGCGAAGGTTTCCCGGTCTTGTTCAAGAGATGTGGAGGGTAATGGGTTATAGGACCGGTCTTTGGATGAACCTACCCCTCTATGTACTGACTCTATTAATTCTTAGCTTGAGATTCCCGAGTCTTCATATGTTAGTCTCACTTCCACATGACATAAGGTAATTGGATGTAATCCCTCCATTGATTTGGTGACACAAAATATTGACTTAAATTCCTCACGGTCTTCTCCAAGTTTGTCAATCAACCCTATTTTTCCTCCAGGCTATAGAGAGCCTGAAGAGGGGGAGTCCACTTTGTCTGTTGTCCTTGAGTCCTTAATCCCTTTTATTTCTAACACTGATTCAACAGTGAAGTTACCAGTGTTTCTAGGAAAGTCTGTCATCATTGAAGATTCAGGGAGTGGGGAGGCCAGTTGTTCGAAGAATACATCCAAAAAATTGGGGAAAGAATATGCTTGGTCAAGGGGATTGGATATTGAGACTTCCCTGATCAAAGCAAGAAGTGCACGTAAGAAGTCATCAATTGCTACAATTGACCCTTCTGTTTTGCTTCCTTCCTCCAATGGTGGGGCCCTTAGAGCTTTGAAGGCCCTGGCTCGAAAGAAGTAATGATACTTCTATCACTGAATCTAAGAGGGATAGGCGGTGCCCTAAAATATGCCTCGGTTTGTTGCGTTCTAGATAAGACTCGTCTGAATATTGTTTTTTTTCAGGAAACCCTTGTTCATTATAAAAAGGCTCGTTCCTTTTTTCAGTCACTTAGACCAACCTGGTTATGTTGTGCAGTTAACTCAGTTGGTACCTCTGGGGGTCTTTTGGTTGCGTGGGACCCCAATTTTTTCAATTTGGTTACGTTTCTCACTTGTGGTGGAATTCTATTGACAAGTTTCAGTTTAGAATGCTGGAGACAGATAAACTTATTGAATGTATACGGTCCATGTTTGGAGTGCAATCCATTCTGGGAGAAGCTGGCCTCATCTGGATTGTTAAACATAAAAAGTCTTATCCTTGCTGGTGATCTTAACTTGACGTTATCTTCTGATGAAATTTGGGGAGGCAATGTATTATTGGGTAATCTGGCTTTATTTTTCAATAATATTGTTCTTACTAAAAAGTTGATCGATGTGGTCTCGGGGAGAAGAGTGCCTACCTGGTGAAATGGTCGTTCAGGGACTCAGTTCGTAGCCAAAAGACTGGATAGATCAATATTGTTGGAAGAGATTATTGAGGAGGTTGGTATTTACAGAGCCTGGGTGGAATACTCGTTCATATCCGACCATGCACCGATCCTTCTCCAATTAGATCTTCCCCCAGTGTATAAAGCCTTCCCCTTCAAGTTCAATCCGATGTGGTCACAGGAGATTGATTTATCATTGCTTTTACATAAGGTGTGGAAAGATCCTAAATATCTTACTGAGGAGGGGAAACAAAAGTTCTTGGTCTGGAAACTCAAAGACTTGAAAATTATTACAAAAAGCTGGCAAAAGACTCTTCAGAAAAACAAATCGGCCTGACTGACTAGTCTGGAGCAGGAGATCACATTTAGGATCGAGAATTTGGTGGAGGGATTGAGCTCATCCTTGTTGGAGATGTCACTAGAAGATTTGGAGAAGGAAAGGAATACTTTACTAAAAGAATCATAGGAGTATTGGCGTCAGTGCAGTAGGGCAACCTGGATCAAGAGTGGTGACCAAAATACAAATTTTTTCCACAAGTTTGCAAGTTTTAGAAGAAATACTAAGTATCTGTGGGAAATTCATGGTGACCAAGATCTAGTGTTCAGGGGGAAAGAGCAGATAAAATTAGCAGCATTGAAACACTTTAAAGATTTTTATAAGGAGAAGCATGGAGCTTCGATTTCAGAGCAGGTTAGGGTGGCATCTTTTTCCCCCAGAATGATTGATGAAACTAAAGCAAAGGTTCTTTACAAGCCGATTGATAAAGAGGAATTGCAGAAGGTCTTAAAAAACTTTAAAGTGGACAAGATTCTGGGACCGCATGGTTGGACAATGGACTTCTTTAAGCATCATTTCGAAATTGTGGGGGATGATCTGTTGGAAATGGTTGAAGAGTCTAGGAAAAAAGGTTTTATTCCAGGTGCATTAAACTCTAATTTTATTACACTGATTCCTAAAGTCAATAAACCCAACCAATTTGGAGACTTCAGATCGATCTTGCTGTGTAACTTAAGTTATAAAATTATCTCTAAGATTATAGCAGACCGGATAAAACCTTTTCTATCGAAGTCTATGTCAGAGGAACAATTGGGCTTCCTTCATGGAAGGCAGATTCAAGATGCAATAGGTACTATGCATGAATGTATACATAGTATTAAAAAGAAAAAATCCAAATCCCTGGTTTTAAAATTGGATTTACAAAAGGCATATGATTGTATTAATTGGGACATGCTCAGAATCATTCTCCTCCACATAGGATTGGGACAGAATATGACACAATGGATCATGAGTTGTGTGATTTTGTCTACTTTCACTATGTTGAATAATGGGGAGGTTACTGATTTTTTTAAGAGTGGTCGTGGTATTAGACAAGGTTGTCCTCTATCCCCACTTTTATTTATTCTAGTTATGAAAGGTTTGAGTCTGCTGCTAAAAGACAACCAAAATGATGGAAGATTGGTCGGTATAAAGTCTCAAGATCATTAAATATCTTACATATTCTCTTTGTTGATGATGTAGTCATTATGACTAACACAAATGTGCAGGGATGGTGGGAAATTGATAAGATTCTAAAAAACTTATGTTTATCCTCAAGACTCTCTATTAATGCTTCTAAATCTACATTTCATCAAGTGGATTTATCGGATTTGGATATGCTTCCATACAAGTTACTCTTCCCTTATAATTTTATAGAGCTGGATCAGGGCTTCAAGTATTTAGGATTCTTTATTAAAGTTGGTTTTCAACGTAAAGAGAAATGGAGCTAGTTGATCAAGAAGGTGGAAAAAAAGATAAGTAACTGGTGTTACAGGTGGTTATCCTTAGGTGGCAGATTCACACTATTAAAGGTTGTTTTGGAGAGTCAACCCATTTATTGGCTGTCACTGGCGGTGGTCCCTATTTCTGTTCTGAAGGAATTGAAAAATATGATGTATAATTTTCTTTGGCATAGAACAAATGAGTCAAATCATCTTCATTTGTGTCGGTGGGACCAATTAGCGCTTGCCAAATCCTATGGAGGCTGGGGTATCCGAAATATTTTTTATTTCAGTACCTCTTTGGCTGCTAATACTCTTTGGAGAGTCTTAACAAGGCAAGGAATCTGGCATAGAGTCATTTGTGATAAGTATCTTCACGACACTTCAGTAATAAACTGGCTCAGATCTTCCTCTTTTTTGCATCTTGGGGCGTCTAGAATTTGAAGTGGATTGATAAAAACGACTCATCTTATCACTTATGGTTTGTTTTGGATTCCATGGAACGACACTCAGATTGTCTTAGGAAAGGACCGAATCCTTGGTATGGGTAATTCTTCCTTTCTGTCTCCAATTTTAATAAATGCATTACAACTCAGAAATGTCAAGACACTTGCACAGATTAGTTCACCTGTAGTAGACCAGTTGTCCTCTTTTGATTGGTTTGGCAGCAGGGATTTGGGGCTCACAGGTGTTCTGGACAAGGAATAGAAACTATTTAGAGCAACCCTCATTGATTCGGGCGCTATCATCACAAAAAAAGAAGATAGTT
This sequence comes from Picea mariana, assembly GCA_032191745.1. Taxonomy (NCBI): domain Eukaryota; kingdom Viridiplantae; phylum Streptophyta; class Pinopsida; order Pinales; family Pinaceae; genus Picea; species Picea mariana. The sequence goes on along the minus strand of JASDQU010739220.1, from coordinate 51,570 downwards.
TAAGGTGGGTAGGGGGGATGCATCGGGCGTTCCTACAGTTAAGAATTTTTATTTGACTATCATTGAATCAAAAAATCTAAACAAGGTGGAAGCCTGACAAAAATCTAGCTGGAATTGGAAGGTGCCTTTAAAGATAAAACTGTTCTTGTGGCTAGCAATGAAAGGAAAAATTCTTACCTGGGAATCTTTACAAAGAAGGGGCTAGGAAGGTCCTGGGAGATGTCCTCTTTGTAGGATGGATTCAAAATCTATTACCCATCTTTTTATTTCCTACACATTTGCTAGACAGGTTTGGGATACATTGGTACTTGAGTTTAACCTTAAGTGTGGCTAGTTTGGAACTAATCTAGTGGAAATCATAAAATCTTGGATTGAGGACACTTCGACATCCCCCCAATTTCCATCTTATGTCTGTTGGAATATTTGGCATGAAATAAATAAAACACTCTTTGAAGATTCCTGCCCTTCTGTTTTGACTGTGATCTACATGACGAAGGCTCTTCTTAGTTTTAAATCCACATATAAAAAAGTTAAGATTCCTCGGGATCTTTTGATTTCACACAACAGTGCTGATGCATTAGCCTGGTTTGATGGGGCAGCTCAGAAGGAAGGTAGCAAGTGTGGAGCAGGTGGGATCATAAGTGGACTTTTAATTGTGGTAATGGAACAAACACCAAAGTTGAGCTTCTCAGTGCGTGGGCAACCTTCATGATTGCAAAACAACTAACTATTTCTAGTATCTAGGTGATGGGAGATTCAAAAGTTGTTATAGATTGGCTATTGAACAAAGGCAGACTCAAGGTTGCAACTTTGGAAGGGTGGAAAATTAGGAAAAAAGAATTAACAAGCTCTTTCAGGTCTATAAAATATCAACATATTTTCAGGGATTACAATGTGGAAGCTGATAAACAATCCAAGTTGGCACTGGAAGTTAGTGAAGGCTATATTTACTATCATCAATGGATCAGTGGAGTGGAGGGGCCTAGAAAGCAAATCAGGGTCCACTAGAACTTTGGAGAGTTCTGATTCTGTCCTTTTTTGGTTTTTTTAGTTAATAAGTACTGCTTTTGATGGAATATCTGGTATTGATGCATAGTAAATCAACTATATGTAATTTCATATTCCAGTTTGAATTATAGTTGGCGAGAACTATACTATGTTATGTATTATGTATTGGAACTTTTTTACATTTTGGAATCCTTTTGAAAAAGATGTTGTAGAAGGAATCTCCTTTTTAAAGAAATTCGAGAAGAAAAAAAATTATATATTTAATATAATTGGGCAATTTTTCTCATAGAAAAAGATATATATGAAAAAGTTGTGGTAAATTCTAAAAATAAAGATAATTTTTATAATTTTATGAATTTATATATTACGAATTTTTTTATTAAGTAATTTCTTATGAAAAATTGAGAAATGGAGTTGCTTTAGTGTTGGAGTACACTTGACTTGTTTACCTATAACTTTACCTTTAACTTTAAATTTATCATACATTTTATGATACTCTTTCGCTTGGAAACTAACCTGACTCTTAACGATTAGATATATATGAAAAAGTTGTGGTAAACTCTAAAAATAAAGATAATTTTTATAATTTTATGAATTTATATGTTATGAATTTTTTTAATAAGTAATTTCTTATGAAAAATTGAGAAATGGTGTTGCTTTAGTGTTGGAGTACACTTGACTTGTTTACCTATAACTTTAATTTTATCATACATTTTATGATAGTTTTTCGCTTGGAAACTAACCCGAGTCTTAACAAACATAAGACATATAACTAATGGATCCTCCTATGTATGGTAATATAAAAATCCACAAGCTAGTCCAACACTATTTAATGTTCCTTAATGAGTGTATATATATGTTGTTACAACTCAATCATATATTCCACTTCGTATCATCCATCGAAAGATGGTGAAGGTTCCTAAAGATTCAACAAGATCAATGTCTAAGGAACAATTTGAAATGCATTTTTAATGTATATCTTATATGTCTTATGAGTTTGAATGGATATAATTTATTACACAATGTAGTAGATAGAATGTTAACAATTATGCCTTTGAATTCTTTCTGGAGACGTTGTTGACATCTCATTAGCTCCAATGGATCCCTCTTTTTTAAAACTTTTTACACTAAGATACGTATTCAAACATTATTTTTT
>JASDQU010739220.1:33401-49356 GCA_032191745.1 Picea mariana | reverse complement strand
TTAGTTTCCTAATTCTTTTAAGTTTCCCTCTTTTTCCCTTTTTATCTAAAACTCAAATTAGCAAGTGTAGAAAATTACCTTTTTCCCCTTTTTCTTTTTAATTAATAAATTTTAATTATCATAAGTAGCAAAACAATCATTTCCCCTTTTTTTAAATTGAATCACCCCAAGTAATTTGATTTAATAAATTAATTGAATTTCTCACCCCCCATCATCACATGTTTAATGATTATGATTATTATTATTATTATTATTATTATATCTATCTATCTATCTATATATATATATATATATATATATAGATATAGATATATAGATATTACCACTGGTATCACTTAGACCTAGATTTTATTTTCCTAGGTTGGGCGACATTTTTATTAGGGAGATTATTTTTAAATATTTCTTATCACATCATTGTTCTAATCCCATATGAGTTTATTCACTTATTAGTTAACAACCCGACATTCCCTTCAGGACGCACTACGTGCTCCAAGGGTGCCACTCGCCTCTTTCTATTTTTCTTGCGCGACGTGTTCTTCAGGACGCACTACGTGCTCCAAGGGTGTCACTCACCTCTTGACTGACTTGGTAGACATAAAAAACCCCTGGATTCAATACTCCACCATGTGATATTGTGGGAGACTAAGGGCCTCTAAGGAATACGGCCCCTGCCTTATTGCGCGCCCCTTAGAATCATTGTGAGCGACTGTCGAAGTCTACCCTAACGACATCGTGGGTTTTCTCGAACTAGGTAATCGTTAACCTATAATTTGAGCCACAATGAGAGTTATAGTAGGTTGTGGTAGGGCTTCTGTCCACTCCCCTCCATCAACATCTCTGGTTTTCATGCATGACCCCTCTAGTCCGCATGTGAGTATGTTCGGCAAGCTATCGTCAGCCTACACCATCAACAAATCATGTCAGAAATAAAATCAATCATCATAACATCTAATCATATGTGCATATTTCATATCAACAATAATCAAAACCCAATAGTCCACTCTCTAACTCAATCAAGAGACCAAGGGGTTTCATCGATGCCTCTGCATCCTTGAGGTCCAAATTCATGCACACTCAGAATAACCCAATCTATAGCACCTCTCTATGTAAACACACAAAATAACATATCCATAATGCCTCATAATCATAATCAAACAACCAATAGTATAATAATCTGGATCACTTGCAAGAAAGTGTCCTCAAATAATAACTTCGCTTAGTGCGTGCAAGAGCAAGATGTTACCATATGTGCATTTTGGCTTCCGTAAATGCCCATTTTCTCTTGCGTATATGAGCATTGTTTCCTTCCGTAAATGCGCATATACGGAACCCAAAATGTAAATGCGCATATACGGAAGGCAAAATGTACATATACATGCATATATGCACATATACAGAAGAGGTATTTCGTAGATGCACATTTTGGCTTCCATATATGCACATTTATGAAAGCCAAAATGTCCATATACGAAAGCTATCTTCCGTATAAGAAAATTCTATCTTCTGTATATGCACATTTTGGCTTCCATAAATGTGCATATATGGAAGCCAAAACACATTGACGGGAGCCAAAATGCGCATAAACGGAATCTCTATATACGAAAGAGATCTTCCGTATTTGCTCATTTTGGCTTCTGTAAATGCACATATGTGGAAGGCAAAATGTACATATACGGAAGAGAGCTTCCATAAATGCACTTTTTTGTTTTCCGTAAATGAGCATTTTTTCCTTTCGTAAATGTGCATATACGAAAGCTCTCTTCTGTATATGAAAATTTTTCCTTCTGTATATGCACATTTTGGATTTCGTATATGCGCATTTTTTCCTTCCGTATATGTACATTTTTCCTTCTGTATACGTATAAAAAATGTGCATATACATAAAACAAAATGCGCATTTACTAAATCTATCTTCCGTCTTAGTGCATTCTATCTTCCATATATGCGCATTTTGGCTTCCGTAAATGCGCATTGTGACATCCCCAAAAATAATTTATTTTTAAGTTTGAGATTTCTTAGGAAAATTATTTCGTTTTTGGTAAATTCAAAATTGGAATTTTTTTTCCTTTTTTGGCATTTCTGAATTTCAAATTTAATTAATTGTAATTAATGATTATGACTGTTGCGTAGAGACCTGATTTGACCCAACTAAACTCTTGACTATGACACTTGTGTGAAAATATTTTATAATTATTGTTGGAAGACAAATGGAACAACCATGTTGAAATCAACTGACCATCACTCCATGAGTGGGGAACGTGTTGGAACTACCTAAGGGCTGATTGTTACAAGTGGAAAATCAAGAATTTGGCCATTAGCAGCCAAGGAAAATCAAGGATTTTGAAAGCTGTGAAAATTCCCAAGGGAGGGAAAAGACCTAGGCAAAAATGACTTTGGATATATGGCATATGTGAGGAGGTAAGACACAACCTCGTATGATGGGAAAAAGAAATCTATCTCTTATTGTTATGAACACTATTGCCTGAGTGTCAGGCAAGGAGAGGACTACTGAAACTGAAAAGCATTGGCTGAGGAGGAGTTCCAAGTTATCCCTCATGGATTCATGGTCAGGCTAGGGGGTGAACAGGACAAGTGATTTTCCTGCCCTGTTCTAAGGTTGGGAGGAACCTGGTTGTTCCCTTTGTTTTTCCAGTACTTATACAGATATGTTCATATACCCCCCCTCTTGTTATATTTGGATTGTTCAAATGATTATGCATGCCTTCTACTTCTAGATGTATAACCTATTATACATATGTGAATAAATGGAAATTATAGAGTTACTGTATGATACTTGTTGTAGAAATAATTATGTTCTACTGAATGTTGCATGTATAGGCTTATGGCATGTTATCTGTTGTAGGAACCATCTATACTATTAAAGAATAAATCTATTTAGTTACTGTAGGTGATCTATTGTAGGAACAGAACTATTATGTTAAGAAATGGACTTATAAATCCATTGGGTATTATATGTGGTAGGGATAGTAAACAGTGTTTTAAAGCCACTGTATATTGGTCATGGCAAGGACAGAGTTATCTTACATAAAGTAATAATTTAACCAAGAAGATACAAAATACAAATTCTGGAAAATTCCTACCTATCATAAGATCGTATGCTTATAAGATATTCAAGTTATGTATTAAAAATTCAACCTGTATAGATTAAAATCCCAAATTAGGATGAAACTCTACTATGATAGGAATTCACAAAGTATATATAGCTATATGAATATAGTTATGAAATATATGAATTTATATTCATCAATCGATACAATAGTCCATATAGACATGGAAATACATAATTACAAGAGTTTTGTACACATATTATATAATTAATATGTAAACTTTTTAACAGTTATGTAGAATCAACTGTACAAAATAAAGTATCAAAAGAATGGTCGTATATATGTAAAGAAATCTCTCCAGATATATTTACAGAGTCACATCTATAACCGTCTACACTGATAGACTCAAACCTTTTAAATATCTATTGCTTAGATCCAATCAACAGTGACTATGGCAAGGGAAACAAATAGTTTCAGATAGTCTCGACATCTTCAGGAAAGCTTGAGTACAGATAGGAAGGGAAACTAATGGTTCAAACTAACTTTTTACATTCACGGAATAAAAGGTTACAATAGTAAACAAAAGAATTAATACATCCAAAACCTTTTTATTCATTATGCCTAGGATCTACTATGATGAAGGTTGAAAGTAAATCCACGGGAATGAAGAACAATATGTATTATTCACAATATTATTTATTCCATAATGTTGAAGAACAGTTCTATTATGAAAAGAAAATCTATTCGTATTTCCATTCCAATCCTTTTTCGAATAATGACATAGTAAAGTTTGATATAATTATTCAGCCAAATATACAATTTTAAGGTTTGACTCTATTACTCAGTCATGAAGGCAAGTATGAGAGGTAAAGAATCATTTAGCTTTAAAACAAAAATCTTCACCCACATAGATGACTCTTTAATTTAAATCTTTTCAACCATTAGCCGCTTAGGACCCTCCTTGAAAGGAGCGAGATGGAACCCGAATACCTATTATGTGGGTGGCAGAGGTTGGCAAACCAAATTCTCACGTGATCGAAACCCATGCACAAGATTGCACAAAATACCTTTAATAGTTGTTCAACATAGATAAGACGAATATAATAAAACGATTAGTAACAGGAAAGAATTTGCAGAGTCGTACTTAACTTTTACTTGAGGGATCTGATATCGTTCTTTGCTGTGATGAGATGAGTAACATCCTAGACCGAAAGGGGAGGAGGAGCCCAAGACTCCCTGATGGGTACCCTTGCAATCACAGGGTCCCATCATTAGTGATAAGAACCATATTAAATAAATCGAAAAACATTGCAAGAAACAATATACAAATGACGATTACAATGAAGTACATGAGTCACATAATGAGAATGGACCAAATAATTATTCTAATTGCAAGCATTGAAATTGGAAGCCACAGGTCAACTAACACCATCAAAAGTCTATCTAATATCGTCTCAGAAAGATTCATTTAAATAAAAAGAAACACAGGGTCAACACCATGCCGAATCACCAGACTCGTATGACCTTTGTTATACGCTCAGACTTTAAGTAAATTGGCATAAAAGGATGACCCAAATTTTAAATATACAACGCAAGATACAAAGCATTTTTATTTGTGGCTATGCCGAATGAAACTTCGAAAAAACATTCAAATAAGAAGTTACAATCATAAGAATTCGTCAGATAGTTGGGGAACCGAGAACCCGAATAAAAACCCAATACCAGGTACCCAACTAGGGTAGGAAAACGTTATTCAAAACTTACCAAATGAGATTCCATATAGTGAATATTTTTTAATAGAAAGTCACCGCGTGAATCCCTAACCTACCGAATGACTTATGGGCTATAGTCCTAGTGAAGTCACGAGGAGACTCAACACCCAGTAATGGTGTAGAAAGAATTAACAGAATGTAATATACAACTAACCTTAATAGTAAACGGAATAAAAATTGAACGCTACCTGTGTGAATTTGTTGGAAAAGAAACACAAAGAACGAAATGCCGAAGATCTTGAGTCTAATGTATAAAATTAGAGGAGCCACTTACCAGTAATGAGAAAAGTCTAGGGAGGAGCTCCAAGCTGCCATTCTTTCCATGCCAAGAAAGCAAAGAGAAATACAGAGCCAACTTCGGAATATTTTCACAAAAATGACAAAAGAATAACTATTGTAACCCTAAAGGTCGCACCCCATGCATGACAATTGTTGATGGTACAACAAGAGGTGCAGGCCATGTAATGGAACTGACTTGGTGCGTTTGGGTTGGATGGAGGTACAGGGATGGCCTCATTTCTCACCTACCTCCATTAAGGGCCAAGTCAAAGGTTTAACTCTCGGCTGTCATAAACCCTCCTGTCACATTTAATGAATTACAAAAGTGAAGGGTGGTTTCCTCGAAATCCTACGATTTGGAAATATTTAATCCCTAACCACTACCAGTCCAGTTTATCACATAGTATGGTTAGACATCGCTCAAATTTGGTAGAGTTAACGAATTGTTAGCATAGGGTTTCCCTTCTAACCATTAAAACCATTATACCGTGTGTCAAATGAATAACTATTACCCAACTGAAAATTATACCAAGAATGCATGTCAATGACTTTGGTCATGGATAGAAGAGAGAAAACCTTATGTTAAACCAACATATCACCAAGGTATATAATCCTAACCCCAATACGGTATGTATAAGTCTTTTTTTTTATAGTCTTGGAATTTAACCTTGCGCACAGGTATGGAGGTGTGTTTTAGAGGAGAGGTTAGGACCCTAAGTCCTATGCTTATTTTAATTCCAATTTAATACCAAGTATAAACTTATACCCACATATAAAATCTAGCATTAATTAAAAATTGAAATAAGAATGCTAGAATGTGGGGTCTGTCATTTTAGAAAAAAAACTATGTGCACTAGGTGTTAGGCTGGGTAGTAATGTCATCATTGAAATTCATAACTTAAGTAAACCATCATAGTCTGACAATGGAAGTAAGAGGTTATTTATTTTATTATAAGTTTGTTTTTAAGAAATTGAAGGTTAATGTCCCTTAGAAGATTTTTTTTTTTATGACGAAATTGAGGTACATTACACACATATATGGAAACTCTATTCCGTATAGCCCATTTTTCCATTCATATATGTTCATTTTGGATTTCGTAAATGCGCATATACGGAAGAGAGATTTACGGAAGCCAAAATGTGCATATACGAAAGCTCTCTTCCGTATATGCGCATTTAGGCTTTCGTAAATGCACATTTTGGCTTCCGTATATTAGTGTATTAATGGTATGTGAAAAAGGGTATGTGACAAAGGGTATGTGACAATAGCATTTATTTTTGAAGGAATTAGATTTAATAGAAGTATTTTCATTCTACATGTGTGTTAGAACCTTCTTTCAAAACCTTTAACCTGACTAGTTGACATATTACTATTTCAGAGAGCCCATAACCAATGACATATTTCACTTTGCAACCTAATTTTCTACTAGTGGAATAGTGATAACCTAAGGTTTAAAGAATTAGATTTCATTTGAAGTTTTAAAGTTTAGGTGAAATTGTCATTTCTATATTTCATAATATTTACTCAAACATTCTATGTTCTTTTCATACTTCATAACAAATTTACATTCCCTGCATCTACTATGAAAAATAATTAAATATAACTATTAATTAATTCTAACAACATCTAATAGAAAATCTTTTAAACTTTATACTTTATATTAATATTACTACTTCACAAAGGAAAAATATCAAAAGTTTCTTATGAATATTCCAATGGCTCTCAAGGATACATTCATGTTGTTTTTCTACTTCAAATATGAAAAGGAAAAATGGATAACAAGCCCATTTCTACCTTTGATTATAACCCTCTTCACCTAGTAGTAGTTGCAGATATTAGTTTATTTGCTTCAAGCTATGAATGACATGAATCTTATCTATACTTGTAACAAATCAAACTTTTGCATTCTCTATTATTACTTGTAAATATTCATTGAATGTTAACCCTTTACATATTCCTTCACATTGAAATCACTAAAGAAAATAGTTGATAGCCAAGAATGGTGATTTTCTGATGCAGGGGACACATACAATAGAGATTGTTCTTCCATCAATAACATGTTCCTTTGACATGTACATAATCTCCTTCATTCAATTTTAGATAGAGATTGATAATCCATTTCAAAATACCTCACATACTTGCATTGTTAAAACTATTTTATGTATCAATTCCTTGGGATCATATCCCTAAGAACTCAAATTAGCATGCTTAAAGTCAACATCAAGGTGAATTTGCAACAAATATCCCAACTTCATAACATATCCAGCTGCAAAACCAACTTGAGCTCTCCAATTCTCATGTCAAATTTCTTTCTCTCTAAATTATGATGTCATCACGATGTAATGATAAAATGTATCTTCATATACAATGTATATAAATTAATGGATTTTAGAAATAAGAATGAACTATGATATGGAAAATGGTTAAAGTGGTATAAGAAAAAAACATAATTTTGCAAAACCTCATCCAAATGCTTTCATCAATTCATTATATCCAATCCTCAGAACTCCTAAAAACCACAAATAAAAAAATGTATTATTAGTAATATTTCATAACTAATTTTTTCTATTTAAAATACATTCTAAAATAATATATGTTTCGTGTCAATTATCATATGACTACTTTTCGAAAACTTGAATGTTAAATTTACCTTTTATCAAGCCTCATATGTTCAAATCTGGAAGTAATGGAACTGTTGGCATGCATGTGCTAATTTCTTAGATCACTAAATCATTTGGTTCACTTACAACATAAACCATTAAAATTAAATAAGGTTGGTTATCATTGTAAGACACGATTCACTAAATATTTAATTGGACAAACTTTAACTAAACTATATAAATATTTTTACAACTCTTTTTTGTCAAAATAATTTAAAAAACGTACATGTGTTACCCTCAATAATATCATCAGAAAGCAATTGAAGTTGACAATGTCAAACGTGACGAGGTTCATTCTGAGATGTGGATCCCTCATCTGTAACTACAATCATGCAAAATTCCTAAAATGAGTTTGAGGCTACTTCATATAATGTAAAACAAATTAAAATCTCTAACTACAATACCTATATTGTCTGGAACATAATGTTGCACATGATCAGAGGTTCGTTGCACATTCCTACAATCTTTCGAAGAAATTATTTCCATTTGATTGTCCATTTTATTCCTTGACTTTATGTGAACTTGTCCAACCCTTTGAAATTGTGGTTTATCCTTAATTGAATGTCTCTTACGATGATGTTGTATCTTTTTACTTTGCGGGATCAAAAAATTGTGTTGTCTCTTAGTCGTGATTTTAGATGGAGACATGACACTGACAAAAATAAATTTGCGGGATCAAAAAATTGTGTTGTCTCTTAGTCGTGATTTTAGATGGAGACATGACACTGACAAAAATAAATTATCTCTTCTTCTAAATTGCAAAACAATTTTTCAATTGCTTTAGCATGGTCCACATTTGTAGGAAAATTGTTCAACATATTCCTCTCTCTTTTATTGATAGATGCATGTAAAAAATTCAATCTATCAAGATCAGAGAATGGATTGTTCAATGTTGATGTGTCAGGATCAACATGATCTGATATAATATTTACATGGTTAAGGTTTTCTTGGTCTTCTGGTAGCAGGCTCATTGTCGTTGTTTGATTTAAATCAACTAAAAATGCAAGTTGTCAATAATCGGACTTGAAACATTTGGTTATGTATTAATGTCTAAATCATGTTCACTAGCCCACATTTGAACTTTGAAGACATGCTTACAAACATTGTCATTCAATGCCTAATCACAACTACAAAAATTAAACTTAGACCCTATGTATATGACCTTATACCAAGTATCAGAAGTATCCTTATTTTGACTATGAACTAGAAATCAATTCATACTTTTTGGGGCATGCAAACAATCTTCATCTTGTATCTGGATTGCGATCCCATTTCTCTAGCCTTTGAGTGAGTCTCTTATTTCTCACACTTGGTAGGCTTTATAATTCCTGTCTCTTTTAAATGTTGATTATGAGTATAGTATAGTTCAATTGTTTTCAATAAGATGAACAACAACAAATCCACCTATTTGTGGCATGATTTGTTATCCTCATATAGGTACCTATATTTTAGATACATGTGGTAGGATTCAATTGCATTATTAGTGTCTTGATTGGAATGCGGAAATTTCCTGTAAGTTTTTTCCCACATATGTGGAATTTTTTTTTACCATCAACTAAAAAGTAATATCTAAAAACATGCAAGTATGGAATAATAGTTGTGATTCAATGTTGCATGACACTTACATATTTTGTCATTGGATAGCCAAGTGGTGTCAAAATATTTCAGAAACTTTTCCTCTTCACTAAATTCATGAAATATTCTTGCAACTACTTTTCGTACAGACTCATCATTTTGGCAACTATGCATGATTTCTCCTAAAGAATGAAGAATGCGGAATTTGTTTTCTTTGAGTTTCACTTTTCTTCCAACATTTTTTACCCATGCTCGATGGACATGCCATACACATAGTAGAATTGAGGAATTGGTTAAACTCCTGAAATAACATTACATTAGAAGAGAGTAAATTATGTGAATGCAACATGTTTTTTTCATGTTTATTTTGAAATAAAACAAATGTTGAACCTTAATTATTGAATCTCAGCAGTAGCATCATCTGTGATAAATTCTCGTACATGCCAATCTAGGCGTTCTTTCATTCCCACATCAAATAAAGTTGACAACCATTTACGGATATCATATGTAGAATTACGTGATGAAATCACCCAAGACACAGGAACACCATTACGATGTTTGTTGAATACCATTAACGTATAAAGTTGATACTACATTCAAAAAACATAAGTGTTAATATAGTATTTAACACATAAAAATTGATTTTAATCACCATAAAGTAATGAAAAGGTTGATTATACGCACCTGATACATATTGGTACTAAATGTGAAATCGATAGACAAAACATTATTGTGTGAATACTTTACCATCATGGAATGCATCCAACAAGTTTGTATGCCTATAATGAATCGTATGTTTTGCATAATATCTTGCTTTTGATAGAAAAAAAAAAACTATCGGGAAACTGATTATACCAACATTTGGCACTTGTTGTATCACTCTCATCCTTCATATATTCTGTCCTTCTAATATTATGGTAAATGTTAGAAATATCCATCATTGTCATTAAGGCATCCTGAGTTACCCCTGTGAATAACTCACCAGATTGGTGCTGCACATCAGAGATGAATTTTTCCTAAACAATTGTAACATTAAAACCATCTTCAATCATATTTTATACACTAGCTCGTATATCAAAGGACAAATGTGGTGCATATTAGAATATTTGAGGTCTACCCACTGCATTCTTCCCGTGACACATGCCACCAGATTGATCAATATGCCTACACTCAGTATATGTTAGAATAACATCATTTGGATGCATATAAAGTCGATTCATGATGAAATGACATCTACAACCAACTTTAATGCTTTGGCATGGATTGTGTTTCATTATTGTTGATCCATGTGGATTCATTGTAATCTCACCACCTGATATTTGACGTGTCGACTCTAGATCATATGCACAGTGATAACTAAATAAGAACAATGATAATAAATTAGGAAACATGTCAACACAATTTTTTCATAATAAGCTTGAATTAGAAGTTCATAATTTCATTAAACAAATAAAGACTCACATGGCATATTCCAGACCTGTGTTAATGTGGGCACATACAATATCATCTGCTTCTTTATATCAATTTGTATTAACAACAAATTGAGTGGGATATTCTTCATCTAATCTCTCCCAATTTATAAAATCTCCAAGTCAACTATATGGAATAATAGCAAATTGATCCCCTCTAATTTGGGTCCATGTTAGATCTTCAGCTGAAAAATCTATCATATCTTCTGGGTCTTCTGTGTCCAATTCCAAATGTTTTCCCACTTTCCCATCTATAGAATACCTATACAAATTTTAATTTTTTGGAGATCAACACTTATGACATTAAGTTGTTATAAATATTTGTCAGTGATATCTAATACTAAATGTTACTTTACAATCCATTTTATGTAATTTAATGTTCTATAATATAAATGGCATAACATTATACTCGATCCATGGATGGTAGTATAAGTTGATCCTAAAAGGGTGAGCCCAGTGTGAATGAAGTTGGATTGGGTCCCCCTGGGGGGTAACACATTGTTAAGTGATGTAGATGTTTGAACATATGCTCAAATAGTTTAAAGGGATGTTCAAAGTTGCCAAGTATGGAAAATTTCTTGTAGGTGCAATCATGGTATGTGATGTTTGAGCATTAGTTCCATGTGAGGAAGTGTGAGGTCCTCCACATTGTGAAGAAGGAATAGTGGGTAGGTTGTTTGGGATGTTGGCGCCAAACAAGGTAGAACCTAGCAAGGTTGATCCTAAAACAATTTCACTCACCGATGTATGGGATGATTGAGATGATGTATCAACTAAGTTGGGGATACTTTCCAATATTGGGGGTAGATTCAACAAGCGTCTAGAACAACGGGGATTTTGTGGTTCCCCTACGATGTTGGACTAGATAGAAATATGTATGTGAGTTTCAATAAGTGAAATAAATGAACAAGTGCTTTATGTTTTTTTGTACTAACTCAACAATGTTACTCAAAGATGGATGTAATCAATAGTGGATATCATACATAAAAAATAATAATAATAAATAAATAAAATCAATCATCAATGTAGGGTAGTGAGGTTATTTTACGTGGGGAAATAAAAATAAATATGCACGTGTCCTAAAAGACATATCATCCTTCCTCTCAATAGCATAGGGCCTTCCAAAAGCACTCAAGAGTGGGGCATGAATCCACTGGAAGAGGAACTAGTGAAGGTATAAAAAATCAACTATAATGGGTCACGAGTGCTGGATGCTTTCCAAGAGTCTGGTGATTCAAGGAGGCATGCATAGAACAATCGACCGGACCTCGGCCTTCGACCACTCACGGGTATCCCGCTGCCTTATGGTGTAGGAATGCTTGATTTAGAGGATTTTTGGTTTCCTATTTCACAACTTCTAAGTTTCAATGAGAGATGATAACGGGGAGTTGTTTGGATACCTATCCCCGATATCTTAACTTAGACTACAAATTTCCAATAATTCTAATATATATATATGAAAAATGTTTTTACATCTTTATTCATTAAATATAACAGTTATCATATATATCTCCTAAAAAAATATTCCAATATATTTCAATACATTCAAACTTATGATCAAATAACCTTTTTCATATATTTAGCATTTTTAACTTGCCACGTTTACTTCATTTTAATTTTATTTTTATTTCAATATTCTATATATTTATTTGAATATCTTTCAGCCTTACTTAAATTAATTGAATCATAAGTTTTTTTTTTTCTATTTTAATTTTTCATTCTACTTTTTTTATTTAAATTTCTTATAAGATTAATGGACCATTAAACAAAATTAAAAGTCACAAATTAAGGATTTTACTTAAATTGCTTGAACTATAAGTATATTTTTATTTTAATCTTTCATTTTTCTTAACTCCATGATATTTTAGCTTCTTTAACTTGCTGTTTTCATTAATTACTTCATTCTACTTTTATCTTTTATTTGGGTTACTTAAATTAACTGAATCATTAGTTTTTTTTCTATTTTAATTTTCCACTCTAAATTTTTTATTTCAATTTCTTGTAAGATTAATGGACCATTAGTTTCTTAAAAGTCACAAATTCAGGATTTTACTTAAATTGCTTCAACTATAAGTATATTTCTATTTTAATATTTCATTTTTTTTTACTCCGTGATATTTTAGCTTGTCACATACCTGTTTTCATTAATTATTTCATTCTAATTTTACTTTTTATTTCGGTATTCTAATATTTATTTCAATATTTTTCAGCGTTATTTAAATTAGTTGAATCATAAGCTTTTTTTTCTATTTTAATTTTTCATTGTAATTTTTTTATTTCAATTTCTTGTACGATTAATCGACCATTCCTTTCTCACTAATTTTTATTTTAATTTCTTGTAAGATTAATCGACCATTCCTTTCTCACTAAAAATTAAAAGACACAAATTAGGGATTTTACTTAGAGTGATTAAACTATGAGTATATTTCTATTTTAATTTTTTATATTTTTTGAACTCCTTGATATTTTAGCTTGTTTAAGTTGCCAGGTACTGTTTTCATTAATTACTTCATTCTAATTTTATTTTTTATTTCAGTATTCTAACTATTTATTTCAATATCTTCGAGCATTACTTAAATTAAGTTGAATCATAAATTTTTTCCTATTTTAATTTTTCATTCTAATTTTTTTATTTCAATTTCCTGTAAGAATAATCGAATAATCGACCATTAGTTTCTCACTAAAAATTAAAAGTCACAAATTCAGGATTTTACATAAAATGCTTGAACTATAAGTATATTTTTATTTTCATCTCTCTCTCTTTTTAACTAGATATTTTAGCTTTTTTAAATGAAGTAATTAATAAAAACAGGTACCTGGCAAGTTAAAGTTGTGGGTGAAATTCTCATCGCGAAAACCAACGACGAGGTTGTTCTGTGAGACTTTCCAGCCATTCATACAAATTGACTGGGAATTCAACCCAGAAAATCTCATGCAAGCACTCAAATAAGTCGTGAGTGAAGGCGGGGAAAAGAATGAGAGTTTTTCTTTCAATAAGTAGCCCGGCTTTCTCCTTGGCTTGATTTGTTTCCCACGCGTTCCATAGGTAGTGCGGCATGGCTAGCACGGATTTTGGGCGGAAGGGCAGGGAAATTTTATATAACAATTTTAACTATCTATGAGTCTTCAATCAGGGGTTTCATTAGCGTCAAACATATAGCATATGCTCAGCTGGATATGTAAAATTATGCACAGATAACTCTAAGATACATATTGATATCAAAAAATCAGCATCAATGCTTTCAGATCAAGGGAAAGAGAATGAAAAAGTTTAATGGATTACCAAATCATTCAGAGAGCTGTTGATAGAGCTAGGCTGTTGGTTTAGATCTCCCAAAAATATCTGTTGATAGAGCTCGGTTGCTGGCTTAGATCTCCCAAATTTTTTGCTAACCTAAAATGGAGTTACTTCACATGGATGACTAAAACATCACCATCTAACTTGGATAAGCATGAAAATTACATAAACTACACCTATACTTTTTATTACCTAAAAAAAACCATGCACTAAACCAATTATTGACATAGTGCATGGTGAATAATGTTTAGCCTTAATTCTCTGCCGTACACTTGTTACGGATATGTTGATCTACTATTTCCCCTGATAATTGATTCTCTTCCCTATACTTATTTAATATGCGGATACCCCGATCTACTTTGTTTGTTGTGTATTGCAATGGATTTACGTTTTGTACTTTGCTTGTTGTGTATTGCATTTGATTCACGTTTTGTTTCGGATTACTTCAAGGGAACACAATTGTGACGCAGTAAATAGCCATGATTTGATAGTTGGAAATTTAATTCCATTGGTAATGTAACCTTCCACTACAACGACTCATAGTCCGGCTTGTGTGATGTATTGAATAGTTTTGTTTCCAAAGAGGTTTAAGGCATTCATAGTACGGCTTGTGTGATGTCTTGAATAGGTTTGTTTCCAGAGAGGTTTAAGGCTGAGTCAAATCTCGGTTAAGAAATTTAAGAGATGGTAATTTTCTATATTCATGGTTTTCATGGAAAGCTTGAAAATAAAATTACATTGATCATTAGACGTGGTGCTTTCAATATTACTTGTCCTCTATTGTTAGTCATTGTAAAGACGAAAATGATGTGTATTAAAGTCTGTTTGTTGTTTAACACGATAAAAACTGCGAACAAACAATGGTAGTTGGGGCACTCTCAACTATTGGTTGCTCGAGGCTGGACAATCTCAACTAGTGGTGGCTCGAGGCTGAGACATCAGGAACAGAACAAGCGGCTTCCACTATTAAGACGCTACAAGTGCATTAGTGAGATCATTTTTTTATAGGGAAATGCTTTGGGAACACATGGTTTTTCTTTGGAAACTTACTGTTTTAAGATTCAGGGTGCCTCCTTTGGATCACTTGCATCACTATAGGTTCGGAAATCGCAGAGGATTGGTCAATATAGTTGAAATCCCAAGCATAGGATGAAATTATTTGTACCTGCCTGCTCGAGAAAATTGGTTAGTAAAGAACGGTGCGTTCCTTCTGAAATTTGAAAGATTATAATTGCAGTAGTGGATGTTTTATTTCTTGGATCAAATTAAAACATAATATTTTTTTTTAAACGAAAATTGCAGCATAAATTTTCTGGTTGCAACGCTATACACAGGGCGAATTAATTGGTAAATGGTATTTTTTTTAATTTCTAGAACAAAAAAGTTCAAATCGACTGCTAGGTTCTTCTTCATCTTGAAATTACAATACTTTCATTATTCCCCTTTAGGGGAAATATGATAGTAAGTGTGGAAGGTAAATAAAGTGGCATCACACAAAATCACTCTTCTTTACATTTTTTTATTTCTGTCCATAGACTCTAGCTTCTTCTCGCTAGCTTGTGTAGATCTTGTAACTTCTCTTGATCTTGGTTGAGCATGGGTGAGTTAATTTCCTCTATCTCCATTCCACACTTCTCCCTTGCCCAAGGATTGGAAAGACATTTTTATTGGAAGGAGAGGAACTCCCCAGTTCACCGAGCTGTTATGCGAAGCTAACAACTGGATGGATATATTATTTCTTTAATCAGGAGGTGTTATGGGGAGCCCGAATACAAGGGTGGTGATAGTGAAGAGGTGGCCCTTATGACTGATATTGTTGAGTAGCAGGGGATG
>JASDQU010739220.1:7513-33351 GCA_032191745.1 Picea mariana | reverse complement strand
AGTTCACCGAGCTGTTATGCGAAGCTAACAACTGGATGGATATATTATTTCTTTAATCAGGAGGTGTTATGGGGAGCCCGAATACAAGGGTGGTGATAGTGAAGAGGTGGCCCTTATGACTGATATTGTTGAGTAGCAGGGGATGGCCTTTGTTGGATAACTGAAGGTTGAGGAGCCGGCAAAACCTGATTCCCCCTTCACTGGGCTATACGAACATGTATGGCTAGGAAGAAGATGAAACAACAACATGGGGTGGTTTCCTTAGTTAGGATAGTGGCACAACTTATTTTGATCAAGTGAAAAGGAAGTAATTAGCACTTTGATAAGGTTGTTTGTTCCAATGAATGTAAATCTATCATATCTTGCAAGTTTTTCGGTTTTCAAGTGTGCCCGTTCCAACGATAAAGCATCGGAAGCAAATGCATTAAGGGATTAAACCTAATGTGTCTACCCATTCCAATATGAAGCATTGAAAGCAAATGCATTAAGCGATTAAGATTAATGTTTGTGCCCCTGGTTGTGGTATCCCTCTAGACAGTATAAAGGGCCAGTTCCGAGTTGTCGAATTCTTATAGTTTCATTCGAGACCTTTCAAGTAAAGCAAGAGGAAATAACATCTACTCTAGTTAGACTTATTCATTTCGCCTCCCCATCATAAATAGATTAATGTGCAAGGTGCATAATAAAGAAATTAGCTTGTTTTTAAATGGAGGGGATAGAATGTGCCCGTAGGTTGGCTCGGTCAGTAATCCAAGTTAGGTCAGTTACGAACCATTTCCTGCAATTACAGTACATTTTTTGTATTTGTTGGAGTAACAAAATAATTCAAATCTATGATGGATTTCTTCATTCTCTTACATAATAGAAAATTAACCCAGAAAATATCTTATTGTACCTGCTAAAGAAATGTATATTGCAATAAGATCCGGAGTTAATTGCTCATTAGTTTGCGCAGTTATTGGCAAAATATACAGACAAAAGGTGTGGACTGGTTACCATCATAATTTGTTGTGTTATTGGCAAAATATAAAGACAAAAAAAAATGTGGACCATTTTTTTTTGTAAATAAAAAAGAGAGATCCTTCTATTATATCATCATGAGTGTACATTTGTATATCGTTTGTATATCGTTTGGCAGCCACCTGTTCCGCCACATAAGGGAAACCAGAACAGGTGGCTCCAAACGATGGTATGACCATAGTGGCAGAGTTTCAAATTACAAAAATTGGAGCAAAAGATGAGAGTTTTAGTAGGAGATTCTTTCCCCATAACTAGCCTAGGCCAGACTTCTTCCAAAGCTGCCATTTTTATGATGGTTACAAAACTGTAAAAAAGAGTAAAAATAAAATCACTATTCATTTTGAAATTGAGAATTGACATGAACCAAAGATAGGGGTGGGCCGCGTCAAGATTTTGGGGAACCTGGACATCCATGGATGGTGTAGGTCGGGACGAACTTCTTCTTGCAGGTGGGGCATTGAGCTTGAGAAGGGGCATCTGAGAGTGCTTCAAACAACAGATCTAAACGCTGATGGATGGTTCTTTGGTCGTGCTCTTCAATCGTCCTGCCACTGCCAAATGTCAAAGAGAAGCTCCAAGTGCTCCGCTGCGAGATGAAACATGTGGTGTGAGCCATCGTCAGCACCGTCATTGCTTTCTTTAACAACGATCTTGCCTATGTCTTCAACACCATCATTTCCTTTGTCAGCACCGTCATTTCCTTCTTTAGCACCAGACTCGCCTGTGTCTTCCCCATCTTTTGTTAGTTTCCAACTTGGGCGATCTCCTCCTCCACAATGCAACACCCTTCCCACCTGCGTGGATGAAAGTCTCGGAAGGTGGAGAGGCTGAGAGTCGTGGGGGACTCATGCAAATGAACTAGCTCGGNCCTTCATGCCCGAATGTTGAGGTGATGGAAGTGCTTCCTCCTTGGCTATGTTGGGGAAAGTCAAAGCGAGTTGGGATGGTTGAGGAGAAATCTCAGTCGGGGACAGGGTTCCATATTTGGGAATGCATAGGGGAAGCAGAGCTTGAGTCTGGGGTGAGGTGGTTAGGTTTTCCTCTTTTGGAATACGTAGGGTGGATTGAGCTTTACTGGAGGGTCTACAGGGTTGGATGAAATGAGCTATCAAGTCTCTCTGAGAAGATGTGAGTTGATTATCTTGAGTGAAGGAATTTTTGTTCCTGGTGGAACACCTTGGCTTGCCTCTGTCTTGGGGCATGGTGGGAGCCAGGGAGTGAGGGAAACGATGGTCTGAAGAAATGCGGAGGTCGCCCTAGAGGTAAGCGAAGAGGCCAGAAGGGCCAAGAAGCACATAGTAGAGATGGTAGTTAGCAAACATCGGGTGAGAACATGTGCCTTGGTCAGTTTTAATGTCGTTGAGTGCCATTGAAGTCTCTCTCATCGCCATTCAAGGCCGACGGGACTGATTGAAGCCTTTAGTACCAGTTGCCTAGCTAGAGCGCTCCTCCATGGGCTTCCGCAGGCACACTGAATTAATATCCACTATGGTATATTCCATGGGGAATTAATATCATTAGGAGTGGCAACTTGGGGTATTAACTCTCCCCGCGAGCTGCTCCTACCACCTGTCCCCCCTCTCTTGCCATTTGTCACCCCATCCGGGTGAGAATGTTGACCATTAGTTTGTTTGCCTTATTTGCCTTTTTTTTATCATTGGTTTATCAAATAAAATGATTTTAGTGTTACCATCCTTCTTTCTTCATATTTCTATTTTGCACAAATTATAATGATAACCAGTCCAATACCTTTTGGCAAAATGTTGTGTTATTAGCAAAATATAAAGACAAAATGTTAACTCAAACATTTATTTTATAGGGCTGTTTGTTTAGGTTTCAAATCTTAGATGATTTTTTTTTATTAAAAGAAATAAGAGTTTGAAAAATACAAACTCTTTAATGTATGATTTTAGCATAAATAAGCATGTTACATCTTAAAAAATAAGAATTATGACAATTTATTACATATATTATAAAAAAAAAGTATACATATAGAAATGTACTATCTATACAAATGAATATTGTACTTAAGATAATGTAGAGATACAAATATATTTTCTATGCGGAATATTAGATTCAAAATAATAGTTGATATGGAGATGAAATTGATTAAAAAATTTAATATTGAAAAAGAAAATTTGTAATTTTAAATATGGTGCAAAACAAAGTAATAAAATAGTTGTGTAAATAATATAGAAAAAAATATCTATATACATAAAAATATTTCACTTTATGAATTAAAGTTAAATATTTTAGTTTATAAATTTATGTTAAATTCAAGTGCACTAGTTTAAGATTTTGCTTTAACTTTTAAAATCACAAGTTCAATTATATTCAATTATGTACTAGTAAAATTACAAGTTCAATTATATTCAATTATGTACTAGTAAAATAGAATAATAACAAAAAAGAACCTCTTACTTTGTAAACAAGAAAAAATGAAAAAATAAGTTCGTATAAGAATATATTATGTTATATATAAAGAAATAAAAAAAATCATTTAAATAATGATAAAAAGTTAGATACTTTAAATAATTTATTGAAAGTGTTATTGTTTGGTTGAAAAAATAAGTTCGTATAAGAATATATTATGTTATATATATAAAGAAATAAAAAAAATTATTTAAATAATGATAAAACGTTAGATACTTTAAATAATTTATTGAAAGTGTTAGTGTTTGGTTAAAAACTCCTCTTTTTAAGACATGGCTCAAGATGTACAAGTATCTAGTAAATTGAAAGTCTACCTTTTTTTATGGATTATGGATTATAAGTAAATAATTCTAAGTAGTGTGGCTTTCGTGAATAGTAATCAATGATGACTGTCCTTATTGACTCTGACAACTAAGTTATATTATTTTAACTATTGTGATTTTAGTGAATAACAATCAATGATAATTGTTCTCACTGAGTCTGAGAATTAAATTATGATAAATTCTCTGAATCTTAAGTTTATTAAAAATTCTAATTAAAAATATACAATTTTAATTATAATTATTTTAAAATAGAAAAAAAAATACCGTGAACTCTAACATCAAACTTATAATAAAATTATAATACAAGTTTTTAGTATTTTTAATTCCATATATGTGTTGATTCCATACATTTCCCATAGAAATCAATAAAAATATTTTATTTCAAAGAATTTTATAAATTCCACTTTGTAAACAGAGTTGGCTTTCGAGGTGCATCGACAGCTGCTAGTACAATCGTTTGACAATATTTACTATATACATTGATACTATACTCGCTGAGTACCTACCATACCTATATAATGGGGTAGAAAATAGAGTTACTCATGCTATATCCCAATGGGCTTCACTCCAATGGAGTTCAGCAGCTGTCGATGATTTTTTAGGTTTACGCGGAGGAGGAGAATTCGATCCTTTGTAACCAAGCGTAAGATCTAGCCCTACTACACTACTGCATTACTTGAAGGAGATTCCGCTTGACTAGACTTGAGGCTACAGATCAGATCGGGGAGGCATTCCATCTGTAGCTGAACAGCAGGGAATTCCATCCTGTTGTTGGTCTGACAGGAACGTTGAATATGTCTTTGAGGTGCATGTTATTAAATTTACCATTTTCTGCCTTATGTACGGTGTCTCCTACATCACCCCGTTCATCAGATTTGTTGTTCAATATGATTGTTGATGGGTGAGCGTTCACGTTCTCTTCGTTTAGGATTTGAATTTGAGAGCATCTTGAATATGTCCCTGGCCTTCACTGATCTGTGCAACTCGCGTACGGCCATGGCTTCCATCCGCGCCATACATTTAGGACTGGGAGACAGGAAATTGCCCCGCGGAACGGCCTGGAACGATCCCTCAAGGATGATCTTCACCCCCGCCTAGCAGTCTGCCCCGTTGCCCGACCATACAAACGCCCAATGATGCCGTCTGTTACCGTGGGTTCAGAAGTCTTGCCCCGAACATCAAGGGTTCTTGTCATTTAGATGGCATCCATGGCCGTAGTCTGGAGGGTTTCAGAAGTCCTGCCCGAACATTCATTTAGATGCCATCCGTTGCTGTAGGGTGGAGGGGTGGACGATTTCAGAAGTCCTGCCCCGAACATTAAAGGTACTTGTCTTTTGTTTGGAATTGTGTACCTGTTCGGGGATAGGGGTAGTGAACCTCCCACTTTAATGATTTAGATATTTTCATAATGGACAACAGTATAGTTACCAGATTGGTGACAATCGTCTATTTCAATCATTTCTTGCATTGTCCTACTTTTATCCAAATTAAGAACTTTTATCCAAATTAAGAAAGTCATAAGCATCCAATGGCTCTGCCTTGATGCATTTGTCTTGCTGATTATGCTGTGAAGTTTGCTTCGTCTGTCTCGGTCTGCTTATTTTGTACATGTATAAGATTTAACTTATTTTTTTATAACAATATAATTATCATATTGACATTATAATGTTCATGACCATACAGCTATCACGGTTGCAGCGATTTCCTCAATGATGTTTTCTATTTTGTTTTCAAAGAAAAAAATAAAATGAAGTAAAAATCATTCAAAATCTAATCTAAATAAAACAGGTTAATTTTTTTTTTAAATCCAGATGTTAATCATACTGCTGGATCAAATTTTAAAGCACACTTATTCATGTTTGTGTCAATTTGGAGGTCACCTAGGTCTTTAGAAACCACCACTGTTTGGATCTACGTCTCGATCCTCGTCCTGATAGTCGTGACTTCTGGTTGTTGTGTTGATGGGGTTGTTGAATTTTTCTAGTGTATCCATGTTGCTGAGGGAAGATAGGATGGGTTCATTCCTTGGGCATGTTCTCCAATTTTCTCTCCTTTTCCAAACACAATTGTAGTCTTTGTCAATTATTCAAAAGAAAGTAATGTATGTGTTCCTTTATACTACACGCCATCATCCTGCCATCATCCTGAGCTCAAGGTGCCCCTACTCACACCACCTAAAAAATTTCATTCACCCAACCAATGGCTTCCTCCTTATGCTCTTCTTCAATTCCATCACCAAATCTTCCCAAAGAACATGTGTATTTTGTAAGTGTAGTGGGAGACTTTACAATCCTCACATTACTATATAGTATCCCAATTACAATTTAATCTCTTCTCAGAAGAAAAATAATAATAATACAACAATTTGTATGACTTATTTTTATATTTAAAAATATAAAATAATAAAATTAAAAACTTATAATCATTTTAATCTTAATTTTGTTTTACTTAATTTTTTATAATAAAGTAAAGTTCCAAAGTGAATATAAAACTAAGTTGCACCTGAAATCTATTAGCTAATGGAAAATACTATCACATTATTTTCCTAAAATTATTTCTTGTGAAATTTATAATGGATGGAAAGGACCATCACGCTATTTAAAAAAAAAAATGTTAAGTTTATATGTTTTAATGATTTTTTTAATTATTATTAAATATGTGGTTTGGATGCCACTAGGAGGTCACCACGGGTTTGGAACCCATTAGGAGTCACGACGAAAAGGACAAGAGAACAAACAAGACAAGGGTTGCACACCTAAAAATCAGACGCGATGGTTCAAAAGACATGGCGGTTGATGGACGTGTGCACTTGGATGGTTACACTAGGTCAAGGGTTGTGATGAGTTAGTTGAGTGTCACAAGTTGCGAAGGGGTGCAACACACCGAAGAGACATGATGTTTCACACAAATGATCCTTGGAGTTCTTATAATAGCAAGGGCACACAACCAAAGTAAGATAGAATATTTGGCTAGCATTTGGGATAACATGTTTGAGGCAACAAACTACGGAAAATTTACAAGAATGGAAGACAAGTAGCCAAGAGTTGGAATCTTTGGGAGGTTTTGGGGAAGTATGGAAGCGCGGGTCTATTAGAGGCATGTGTGAGGTAGAATCCAAATCTGTGTTAGATTGGTGAAGTATGTAGTAACAACGAGACCACAACTATGTGGTTGTGGGCACATCTGAAGTGCACCATAGGAGATTATGGAGACAGTTGCAACAATAATTCTTCATGTGATGAATCTATTTATGAGCATCTTGTCGAGGTGATGGGAGTCATGTAACTCTGTCTAATTTGTAAACCAAGATGGTAGTGCTCATATTGTAATTGTTTCATAATAACAAAGACTTAGCAAGGTGTCAGGCACAATTCATGTCGCCTGCACTATTTCTATGTTTATATTTCGTTTGTTTCGTAGTTGTTTTCTTGGTTTCTAATGTTCATGGATGTATTCTTATATATGACCAAGTTTTAAAATATTAACAATTGTGTAATTATAGAAGAGTTGCACTAGAGTAGGAGTGTGACTCGCTGGTATCCTATAACGTAGTATGGGTATGTGTTAGGTGAAGAGGTAGTCTCGACAAAGAATTCTTGGTGTTCCAAGCAACCAAGTAATAATCATTGAGGTGTATCATGCCCTTAAAAGGTGAATGATTGCACGATTTGAACAAACGTCATTTGGCGTCATGACAGGTGGTATTAGAGTTGATTTGTTGTATATTTTGAAGAAGGATTGGTGAGATCTTCACAACTACCTCAACAATAGGTGGTATTAGGGCATCTTTGTCTCTTCACCACTACTGCAATCACAACAATTGTGAGGAGGGGAGAACTTGTTTCGTGAGACAGTTTGGGCATAGGTTTGGTGAAGGGACGAACTAACCCATTGTTGAGACAACCTAAGCATGGACTTGGTGGTTTGTAACATAAGTAAAAGATAGATTTACAGATGAAGTCGTGACTTGTGAACAGACCTAGGTGCACCCCTTGAGGAGGTCAAGAACAATTTTTTCAGGGTGAACCGAGCACTTGGGCAGGGAGGACGACTGCAAGACTTCCACAGAACTTGACGTAGACCCGATCACAGAAGTAAACATAGAGTTGATCACTTAATTTTGAATTCTAGAGATGAACTCTTGGGTGCCTTAGATGAACCCTTCATAAGTAAAGTGAATATACTTGGAGGGCCATCCATGGATGGGTCAGATGCAAATGGAAGTGACACTAAGAGGGATACCAAGACAGACAAAATGAAGGACTGACTCTTTATCTTGGAAAGGATTGTCAACCAAATGACAGACGCAATGTGCCAACATAGAGAGAAGGTCGAACATATGGAGGATGAGGTGAGGAAGATGAAGCATGGGTTTAATGAATTCAATTAGGAGTTCCCGAAAAATGTTGATATGATGGTCGACACCTTGATCACTGAGATTCAAAATAGACTCAAGGCAGTGGAGGAGGCACTTACAACAGTCACATAAAGGTTGAGGGACCAAGATGAAACCATCACATTGTTGAAATTATCTTTTGCTAATGGAAATAGCTCTAGTGTCATGTCGATGAGGATAAAGATAAACGATCCTAGGCCATATCAGAGTACTCACAATGCTAAGTTGTTGGGAAACTTCTATTGGGACACTAAGAAGTACTTGGAGTAGTTGAACGAAAATTCGAATGAAGCCAAGGTGTATGTTGCAACAATGTTCTTGAGAGGAACAACTAAGGTATGGTGGAGGAACCAAATAGAATACTTAGCAGCTGGGAGAATCATTGAGAAGATTGAAAACTGGGTATAGATGAAGGTGGCCTTCAAGGCATAGTTTGGTATAGGGAACCAAGCATGTATCACCAAGAATCAGTTGTTGGCTCTGAAGCATACTAGTAAGATCCAAGCCTACATCAAGAAGTTCATGGGCTCATCTAGGAGATCAAATACATGTCAGAAGAAAATATACTTTTCCACTTTATGAATTTTCTGCAACCATTGATGTGAAGTAAGATACGACGATAGAACATGCAAAATATTGCAGCAGCTATCACCATAGTGGAAAAACTATTGGAATTTTGGGGTGAAGCCAATACTAGCCTTAGGAGTAACGAGGATGCCTAAGCTGGTCTATATTTTATGAGCAGAACGAAAAATGAATATAGGTTATTATTATTCTTAACAAAGAGACATAGGTTATTATTATTCACATTTAAAGCTTCCACCACTTTTGAGCATATCTCCATACAACTATAGTCGACATACTGGCTAGGTGTGTTTCTTTTTATACATACGCGTGGTTATGAAATATAATGTGAAATAGTACCACCCTAATTTTCTTATAAACCTCACATATCAATATGCATTTTAACTGCACCCCATGAATTTTCCCTAATTTTCACCAAAAAGCCACAAATCAATATACATTTTAACTGCAATGAGTAAGTTTTTATTAAACAAATACATAATTTAAGACTCACAACACTATGTATGATAAATATGAAAGCTTTTGCTAGATACATGTTATGTCGTTCAAATTCGAATATGGTTTATTCAATTAACTTTACTTCACTGATAATATTTGAGACAATATTTGAAATCTAATGAAGAATGTAAATTTTGGAAAGCATAGATGAGATGTTAAAGCTAACTCAAGTACACTCGGGATATAACTTTTGTTTTTTTACATTGTAGGTACAGATAATGGGAATTCTCAAGAATCATCTCGATTTTGTGAAAAACACAAAGCTAAATATCAAAAGACATAAGATGTCCAATAGGTATTAAAGGAGTTCTTGGTATTAAACCCTAATATATATCTATTGTATTAAACTCCAATTTTTGGTAACTCTCTCGTCTTAAACCCTTTGGTTCCATAGATGAGATGTTAAAGCTAACTCAAGTACACTAGGGATATCACTTCTGTTTTTCTACCATTGTAGATACATATAATGGGAATTCTCAAGAATCCTCTAGATTTTGTGAGAAAGACAAAACTAAACATCAAAATACATAAGATGTCCAATAGGTATTAAAGGAGTTCCTAGTATTAAACCCTAATCTATATCTCTCGTATTAAACTTCAATCTATGGAAACTCTCTGGTATTAAACCCTTTGCTGCCATGTATTATCCATGATAGTAAACTTATTGTTGTACAAAAGCACTCATCTTATTACAACCTTCTTCATCACTTAACAACTCCTCATCGCTTAACAACTCCCCATCTCGCCATTGGATAACCAGAATATCTTGCATGATTATGCAATCTTGAAGATAAGATTAATTTTTATTGGTGTTGCATATAAGGTTTTTTAGGGATGGCATGACACCACATTTATCTTTCTTGTGATGTTTCTTACATTTTCATTTGTATCACTCAATCCTCACAATGGAAATGGGTAGCAACAATCTAAAACAACCGATAACTCTGATAGATAGAAGTAAGTCTTCACATGTACTCAAGGAAACGACCATGGAAGTTAGGCCGATAACTCTGATAAATAAGGTAAGTTTTCCTTATATTGCAGACAGGTCTTTGAGGCCACCACTAGAAAGCTCTTCCTTGTACAAAACGGTCACATTTATTTGCTATGGCCTCATTCTGTCTCATTAATTTATTAATCAGTGCACGAGAACTTTTGAATGATGAGAATAATGTTTATTTAAAATGGAAAGCGATTACTCGAAAACATAATTATGCATTATAAATTGTTATGCGCTATTATTCCTTTTAATTATTACTGAAACATAATTATGCAGTGTAAATTGTTACGAGCCATTATTCCTTTTAGTTATTACAAAAGAGAAGAATGCAAGGAAGACCATGGATGTAGTCCTCATTACGGCTCCTAAATTAGTGTTCAAGGTGACCGTGAATGGGTAATCTATGTGATCTAAAGATTAAATAACCATTGAAATATAACTCCAAAAATAAATGTTTTTGTTTTAAATGTTGTAACCATATATTATATTATATAAAGTTAGTATATTATTACGCCTAAAGGTGTATATTTATTGGAGATGGGCACAATTAATCACCTTTTAATTTAAAATTCTAATCTGATGACTAACAATTGAAAATGCTGGAATATTCTTAGTCGTCCTCCCAAATCAATGAATGTGATTTACTCTTCAGTGAACATGTTTACTTTTTAACATTTACCTAATCATATTAAGAAATTACTGTACCACCATATGATTGCCACGTTTAACTAAAATGTTGTTTGTCCATAGACGTTCACCAGCCACAACACCAACCACTTTACAGCTATGCTAGTATTATATAAAGTTAGGATTAGGATATATATCCTATCGACGTTCATCACCCACATAATGACCCACATAATAGTGTCTATGATATTATATTTTAATTTTAAAATGTTAAAACAAACATATCGATTCTCCTTTTCCTCAATTTTAATTTTAAAATGTTAAAACAAACATATCAATTCTCCTTTTCGTCAAGTTGTTTTAGCCAATGAACGATTTTCATAATGCCTTCCAAGAGACAATATTGTTTTTAAAATACATTCATAGTTAACTTCTGCAACGTACATATTTTATATCAGTTATAAAATGATTATTTATTTGGCATATCATTTTTATTGTAATTTATATAAAATAAAATTTGTATTTATCAATGTAATTCAATTTATTATTTAAAATAAATGTTACAATAAAGTTGATATTTTTAAAATTTGAATTTGTATTTATCAATGTAATTTAATTTATTATTTAAAATAAATACTCATTGACAACAAGGTTGATATTTTTAAAATTTGAATCTAATGGAGAGAAGTTATTTCTAATTTATATGAAAAGGTTAAAAATGACTATAAATTACAAAATTGAAAAAGGATAGGGTATATTGATACACAAATTATTTTATATTTTATTATTGTTAATTTATGTGAATGATGTTTATGGGTTATTTGGATCACACTCTTGTGAATTGAAATGCACGGACAACTGAAACGCACATAGAGCTGAGGAAATCCAAAAATTAATCTTAAATGTGGCAATCATATGGTGGTACAGTAATTTCTTAATATGATTAGGTAAATGTTAAAAAGTAAACATGTTAACTGATGCATTCAAAAATACAAGGAAGTTATGAAGAGTAAATCACATTCATTGTTTGGGAGGACGACTAAGAATATTCCAACATTTTCAATTGTTAGTCATCAAATTAGAATTTTAGATTAAAAGGTGATTAATTGTGCCCATCTTCAATAGATTTACACCTTTCTACATAATTAAAAACTAAATTGACAACTCCATCCATTTTTAAAGACAGTCATCCAAAATATTATTCAATAATATAGAGAGACGAGAAAAGCCCTTCTTCAAGGGATCTTCGAAACATGGAAATATTTCCCTCTGCGCTGGAAAGGTAAAGGTAAGGGGAATTGGGCCCTAATGAACTTGTGGTCATAATAACTAGCATATCCCAAAGGAAGAGAAAGAGAAGTTGGGCTGACTACGTTGCTCAAAAATAAAAGAAGATTTTATTTACATTAATAAAATATTTGATTAAACTTAAATTTAAAGTTGTAGAAAATATGTCTTTTAATCTTTGTATATAAAAAAATTAATTATTTATTAAATTTTTAATGGTCAAGATTTTATATGTTTTAAATATTTTTTAGTCATAATAAATGAAAGATTGTGATTTTAACTATTAACTTCCTTCCATGAAAATGATTAGCATAATAATAATAGATAATGTTATTAATACTGAGATTAGCATATTAATAATAGATAATCTTATTAATACCCACTTTAAGTTTAGGTTTTTTACTAAGTTTAAGCTTTTTTACATTGAAGATAAATGAAATAACTCTCACTTGTGGGTTGGATTTCAAGTTTTATTGATTATAAAATTTACTACAACACGCATGTCCTTCACGAAGTATTCATTATGCACCTTTCACCTGTGATTTGCAGCAACTATCCATTCACCCATTACCTTGCAAGGTGGTTCTTCCAGTCGAAGATTAAATGGAACTACCTATCACCCGCAATTTGCAGTGGCTAAATTAAAACAAAGAATTGTCATCAATCAAACTTTAATCACCTTGAGAAATCTATTACATTTATAGCTTAATAGCATTAGATCAAACTTCTAAAATTGTGGATCTCAAGCCACCCACAAACTAAATCTAGACTCTTGTAAAACAAACTCTCTAACAAAGCTCTAACATAGAATTTTTGACATTATTCTAACATCCCCTTTTAATGGAGGAATGGATTTTATACTACACCAAACTTGCTTCTAAAAACTTCAAACTTGAGGTTTGGTACATATATCAATAACATTATCATTTGTATTACAAAAAATCAAACTAGTTTCCTTTGATTCAATCTTCTCTCTCACGAAGTGGTGTTGTAGCTCGATGTGTTTTGATCTTGCATGATATATTGGATTATGTGCCTATTTGATAGCACTTTGATTGTCACAATTGATGCATGTTGGACCATTTTTATCATCTTCAACATCTGCAAGAATTTTCCGCAACCGAGTAGCTTAGGTAGCACTAGTTAAGAATTTATACTCAGATTCTGTAGACAACAAAGAAACAATTGGTTGTTTCTTGCTACTCCATGACACAACCCCCGATCCTATATGAAATGCATAGCCTGAGGTAGATCATATGTCATCGGGATATCCTGCCCATTCTGAATTAGAGAAACCTGACAGTTCAACATCATATTCATCAGTATACATAATACCAAAATTTCTTATTCCTTTCAAGTATCAGAGGACTTTCTTTGTATCTTTCCAGTTATTTTCAGAAGGCTTAGCCATGAAATCACTAAGTATGTTGACTAAGTATGGAATTTCTGGTCTGGTAGTGGTGAGGTAGTTCAAATTGCTCACCAACTGACAATATAAAGTACCATCTGCCTCTTTAGTTCCATCATCAATGTATAACTTTGCATTATGTTCTAAGGGAGTTGACATTTCTTTACATTCACTCATATTGAACTTTCTAAGAATTTCTTTTGTGTATTTACTTAGAGTGATTAATGTTTTACCGGGATCTCTCCAAACCTCAATTCCTAAACAGTAATGAAATTCGCCAAGATCTTTCATTTCAGATTCCTGAGACAACTAACTTTTAATCTCTTTAATTAACTTGCATGCATGGCCTTTAATAATGATATCATCCACATATAAAGATATTAAATAAACATTTTTTCTTCATCTTTCTTAACATATAGGTTAGGATCATTTTTTCTTTTCATAAAGTCATTCTAATAAAATAAGGTATATATATTTACATACCATGATCTTGGTGCCTGTTTCAAACCATATAAGGATTTCCCTAACCTGCAGACTAGATGTTCATGTACCTACTTTAAAAATCCTTCAAGCTAAAGTAAATAAACCTCTACTTTTAAATCACCATTTAAAAAATCATATTTGACATCTAACTAATGTGTTTTCCAATTATGTTTTGTAGCTAAGGAAATCAATACTCTAATTGTATTCAATTTAGCTAATGGTGCAAAAGTATCCTCGTAATCAATTCCCTCCTTTTTATGAATATCCTTTTGCAACTAATCTTGACTTATATTTATCAATGCTACCATCTCCTTTAAATTTAGATTTATACAACAATTTACTTGCAATAGAGACTTTGTTTTCAGGTAGTTCAACTAATTCCCATGTTTGATTTTTTATAAGAGAGTCATATTCTTTAGTCATTGTATTTACCCACTCTTCGTGTTCTTTAGCTTGTTCATAGTTTACAAGTTCCTCAACATTCATTACATGGGACATCAATTCATAATATCTATACCTAATAGGTGGCTTAGTTTGTCATGATGATCTCCTTGGTCCTTCACATCTTTCATCTCTTCTCCTTCTCCTTCTCTGTGGTGACACTTCTCCACTTGATGTATCATGACTACTTGAAGTGTCCATATTACTTTCATTATGTTATTGAACCTGTACCTGTACATGTTCCTATTCATGTTTAACCATTGCATCTATTTTGACATGTTGATCATTATCATTATTCCAAGCATAAACATCATTCATTGCATCACCTCTATATGAATTCTCATGAAATGCCACATCTCTCCTTGCAAACAATTTATGTGAACTGGGATCAAATAATTTGTATGTTTTTTTATCAGTACAATATCCAATAAAAACGCACCTGATTGATTTTGCATCAAGTTTTCTTCTTTCATCCTTAGGAACATGTGCAATGATAGTGGATCCAAACACTCTTGAATGACTAAAATCAAATTTATAACCATGAAAAACCTCAAAAGGAGTCTTTAAATCTAATTTCTTAGTTGGACATTGATTCTTTAAATAAACAACAATATTAATAGCTTCTTCCCAAAAACCATTAGAAATGTTTTTACCTTGAAGCATACTGTGAGCACATTCCACTAGTTTTGTGTTCCTTCTTTCAGCAACACCATTTTGTTGAGGTGCATGAGGTACTATAAATTGTTGTTCAATCCCATTAAATTTACAATAAATTTTAAATTCCCCTGATGTATATTCACTACCTTGATCAAATTTGAGAATTTTAATACATTTTCCTGTCTGTTTTTCAGACATAGTTCTAAATTATTTAAAATACTCAAATAAACTATTTTTCTCCTTATGAAATAGACCTAATTATATCTAGATCTACCATCAACAAAAATAAGAATGTACGAAGCACCACCAAGTGAACCAGTTTTCATAGGTTCGCATACATCAGTATGAATTAATTCAAGTATATCAATTTTTCCTTTATTTGTATGTATTGGAAACCCCTCTCTATGTTCATTTCCAAGTGCACATGCTTCACATGAAAAATGATCATTTTTCATAACATGAAGAGATTCTACCATTGTTTTTTCTTTGCAACAACATAAAATCATTTTAATTGAGGTGTCCATACCTGTGGTGCCATAACTCTTCTGTTGACATGGTTTTAGATACCAATGAAACATGACATTTCATTGTCACATCCAAGTTATACAAACCACCAACTCTGGTACATGTGGAAACAATTATGTAGTGATCCTGGACATCTTTATAACACACCTCAACTTACCAAATTCCATTGTTAAATTATTATCAGTGATAGTTGAAACAGATATTAAATTCTTTTTAATACCAGGAACATACATCACATCATGAATCTGTCTCAATTTTCTGTTAGTTAAGTTCACAGTTATCACTCCATAGCCCTAGACTTTATGTGATATGTTGTCTCCTAAGTAAATATGTGTACCATCAGTGTTCTCATAATATTCATCATACCATTCTTTATTACATGTCATATGGGATTATGCATGAAAATCTATGAACCATGCATTCTCATCATTAGTTTCAGTAGACAATGCAGCTTCAGAAATAAACAACTTAAGCTTTTTAAATCCATCATTGACTGAAGTGTATTTATGCAGAAAATTTCCATTGTTCCTTTTATATCTTTGATTTGTCTCATGATCCTTTCTTTTATAACAATATTTAGCAAGATGTTTGGGTTTTCCACAATATTCACATTCAATATTTCTCTTAACATAAGAATCAGGATGTACCATACCTTTTTTCTTATCTTGAAACCTACCTATATTCTTGTCCCATGGTTTACCTTTGTATGATCTTTTACCTCTTGCAATCAATCCCAAATCTGAGCCACTTGAGTCCAGATCATAATTCTTCATTTTCTCTTCCTCTTGAAGGAAAATTCCAACCAATTCATCAAAAGTAGGGGGTGTTTGTCTAGCAAAGAGTGTTGAAATAAATACTTTATAATCTTCCACTAAACCTTTCAAAGAGATAGTTACTAAATCACTACTGGAAACCTTTTCAACAATATCACCCAACTTATCACTTAAATCTTTAATTCGGCATACAAAATTACTTATGATTTTATTGGCTTCCATTTTGATAGATAGAAGCTTAGATTTTAAGAATAAAATCATTTTTGCATTAGAGGTTTCGTACAAACCTTTGAGAATGCCCCACGTCTCTTTGTAAATTTTAAAATCTCTTATATCAGAAATGATGATGTCCTTTATAGACATTCGCAACAACACTTTCATCTTCATTTCCCATTTTTTCCAATCTAGAATTGAGGCAACAGTTTTGGGCTTGGGCTCATATCCTTTCACAATCATCAACATATTATATGCTTCAAGCATCGTTATCAACTTAAATTCCCAGTTAACATAATTTTCTCCGTCAAGTTTGGTAGATTCATTCAAGTATGAATCAACAAGTGGATTCGACATACATTAGAATTAAGAAATTATGGAAACATAGATTAATACCTTGAATGTTAATGTCAGCAACAATTTTAGGACACAGATCCCCATAGGAGTATTGTTGTCTTTTATTGGATTATTTTGTAGTCAATGGACACATTTACATAACTCTTCACAAATGATGGCATAGTGTGCAGACCTCTCTTTCTACCTTCCACGCAGGCTCATCACCACAAAACACAAGTTGTGACTCTTCTACGTGACAACTTCCTTACTTCTCCTACACACAGAAAAATGCAGGTCTCTCCTTCTTCGCTCTACGTGCAATAGGTTCCTAGAACCCCCTCTCTTCTATGTGATCTCACGCATGACTCTTCTATTAATAGTCTGTGACTTCTCTACAATCTGTCAGCGACAACAACACGTCTACAGATCACACACTTCTTTATCATTAGAAATGGTGACTTATATATACAGGAAATGATATCATCTTCACTGGAGATAATGGCAGCTTCACTGGAAACAATAACAGTAACAAATTGTGGCTCCTCACAATGGATTTATCCCTCATATATGATGCCAAGTTAAAACAAAGAAATGTGAACAAGAGGATTACACACAGTTCAAGTGAGACAATGCTCATCAATAAAACTTGATTCATCGAGAGAAATGCATTACATTTATATCTTAATAGGATTAGATCAAACTCCTAAAATTTTGGATCTCAAACCACCCACAAACTAAATCTAGACTCTCGTAAAACAAATTCTCGAACAAAGCTCTAACAACATAGAAGTTTCTACATTATTCTAGCAGGCTATCCATTTACCCAATACCCTAGGAGGTGGTCCCAGTGGAAGATGGGGGAAAAGAACACTCACATGCATGCTTGTATCAAGGATGGTTTATTTTGTTCAGGAATGAATTGAAACCTACATATGGAGCTTATTACATTAGCTGCAAAAACTTTACAGGATTTATACTATAGATTCCCTTTACTATATCATCTTTGTAGAAACTGAGTAACATGTGTATATATATTAAAAATAGTCTCTTGAATTGGAGGTCGACAGATATGAAAAACAACTTGCTATCAAATTTATTATTCACAAGTGCATTAGGGGCTACTTCGATCATCGTTATTAGTGTCCCTGCTAGAAACCTACCCTAAGCCTCCACCTGCATTGGAGAAATAACTAGTACCCAAACCAACATCATGGCCTACGCCATAAGTACCTTGGACCACCTATGAACCCATATAATACTTCACCCAGTCTTTTTTTAAATATACACAACATACCACAACACCAAGTCCATATTTAAATATTTTCAAGTTACAGGTTAGCGATATTTGCAAGTTACAAAAATAAATTGCATGTCAATCTCTAGGAAAAAATACTACAGTATACAAGATGTCCACTACGATAGTCTACATTATTTACATATTATCCAAGTGACTTTAACACATTATTTCATATAAATTTCTTAAAATATGATAAAGTGTTAATTTACCTCTGATCCAATTAAATAATGAGAAAGTTTTAAATTACTTTTTGATTTAATAAACTATGATAAAGTTTTAAAATGCCTTTGTTCCAACATAAATTATCTTTGATCCAATAAACTATGATAAGGTTTTAAATTACCTTCAATCCAACATAAATTACCTCCAATGCAATCCAACATAACTCTATGTTACAATGTCATGAACATTTCTTCATGTCCCATTCTGACGAACATAACCCAAAATCACAATTTGACATACAAAACCCACCAATGCAATGTGGAATACAAAACCCTAAATTGCAATGTGACATACAAAACCGCACATCGCAATCTCAAGAATGGAGACCTATGTCTTAATGATATGAACATAACCTATTGAAAAGTGCAATAATTAATGGGCTTTTAATGGGCTTTTTATCATAGATGTGATTTATGTGGACACAATTGCATATGATTTGGATATTCTTTGTTTTCACAATAAAATAAAGACTGTGATTTCACCCAATAACCTCCTTGCATGACAAAACATGTTCGTTCGTCATTAAAATGGTTGAGGAAATATTGAATGTAAATATTCATAGATGAATATAATGGTTGAAGAAATAGTGAAAGTAAATATTCATAGATGAATATAATGGTTGAGGATAAACATTGTTACATGTATAGCCATGTTTGAGGAAAATATAAACATGGGTACGTGATAAAGAGGGACTTATATTCAAGCCTAGTGAATTTGATGAAATATTTTATGCAAGTGACTTCAACAAAATAGTTCATATAAATATCATGATAAAGTTTTAATTTATCTCCAATCCAATTAAACTATGATAAAGTTTTCATTTACCGTCGATCTAATAAACTATGCTAAAGTTTTAATTGAAATTACATCATAGGGAATTTTCCTTCCATTTGATTATTGAATAGATTCAAAATTATTATCTTTGTGACAAACAAAAAACTTCATTAGAATTTTTTTTTAAAAACACGACCAAAACTTACTTTCCACAATGTGTCGATCTTGCAATGTGATGAACATAACCATATGTGGCAATGTGATGAATAAAATCTAACATTGCAATGAGATGAACATAACCCTACATCACAATGTCACGAACATATCCCAATGTCGCATTCGAGCATAATCTTTCACCAATATCACATTATGATGCAATTCAACATAACTTGATGTTGCAATGTGATGAACATATCCCAACGCAAAAATATGATGGATAGAACATGACGTCACAATCTGGCATACAAAACCCAATGTTGCAATGTGACATACAAAACCCCACGTTGCAATATGATGTCCAAAACTAAACATCAAAATGTGATGAACATAGTCGAATGTCACAATTTCATGAACATAACCCAACTTTACAATGGTTATGAACATAATCTGACATATTTAATTAAAAAATATGAACATATCCCAACATCATAGTGTAACGAACATAACCCAACATTGTAATGCAATAACCCTAATATGTCGAACATACCTCGAAGTCGCAATGTGATGTACAAAAAACGTCACAATGTGACATACACAACCCAACATCACAATGTGATGAACATAGCCCAATGAAACAATGAGATGAACATAGCCTGACATTTCAATGTGATGAACATAACCCAACGTTGCAATGGGATGAACATATCCCATCATTGCAATGTGATGAGCATATCCCATCATTTCTATGTGATGAACATAACACTACATCATAATGTGATGAAGAAAACCCAATGTCACAATTTAATGACAATATCTTAGCGTCATAATGTGAAGAACCAAACCTGTTGTTTCATTATGTCAACCATAACCCAACGCCACAATGTGACTAGCACAACTCAATGTCACTATCATTCAAACAAAAACCAGCATTCCAATATAAGATACATGCATATATGTATATAGATGTCAGTGTTTTCATTCAATATATAGATGACAACCTTTTCATTCAATTTTATTAGAATCATGGCATATTATAATTCCATGTGAATTTTCAACAAAATCATTTTTCTTTGGAAATGGAACGAAGTTTGTATTACCTTGACGTAATTACAATGTTTTCCTAAATGATTCTTTATCTTCTCACTCGAAGTCCTTGAGGTAAAAAAAATTGAATAACCATTTTAAAGTGGGATTTAGAAGTTAGTTATATTTAGAAGTACATATTAAAATTTCATTCATGTGATATCTATAATCATTTTCTAATCCTTAGAAATTGAAATGGTTTAATAATTCAATTTTTTCATCTCGAAGCATGGCACATGTTGAGAGGGTGTCGGGCCATGCATTGGATAAATTTGTAACTCCACGGATGATTATTGCATTGACATCAAAGGTGAATAAATACAATGATAATGATTATTGGTATTCCTTAATGAATGACTCTTCCTATCACCTACAACTCTTCATATTTGCATTATTATCACAATAACATGATCCCAAGGATTAAATGTTTTTATCATTACCCCGTTAATTTGAAGAAGTGTGTGTGATTCCAAGCATCATTCTAAACTTCTCAATTTTTTCCAAGTTCTTTGGTGAAGACGTCTGCAATTTTCTCATTTGTGGAGCAATGTCTCAAGTTAATAGTCCTGGCATCTACATGATATTGAATTAGGTTATACTTTGTGTTGATGTACTTAGTTCAATCATGGAATCTAGGATCCTTGGCAAACTTGATTGCAAAAGAATTTTCAACTACAAGAGCAGTAGAATGCACTTGTTTCTCTTGAAAATCTTCAATAATTTTCTTGATCCACACAATCTCCTTTTTTGCTTCTGTACCTACCACATATTCTTCCTTTGTTGTGGAATCTGTTGAAACTAATTGTTTGTGTGATCTGCAGGAGACAGTTGTTTATAAAAGACTCATGAGATAGCCTAAGGTTGATACTCCATTTTCCTTATCCCCAACAAAGTCTGAATCATAATATCCAATCAGGTTGAAGTCATCCACCTTAGAGTACCTGAGTCAAAAATTATTGAGTTCCTTTCAATTATTTTAGAACTCTTTTTGTAGAAAACCAATGTCCTTCACAAGGATTTTGCATGAACCTGGAAATAATCCCAACAACAAATGAAACATCTAGTCTAGTGGTAGTATGATAGATAATACTTCCCACAAGCTGTCTATACTTGGTTTCATCCACAAATTCATTCCCTTCTTTTGATGTGAGTTTAAAATTTTGTTCCATTGTAGTGGAAACATGATTTCACTCAGCCATGCCAAAATTGTTCAACAGTTCTCCAATGTACTTATTCTAGGATATGAATATGAACCTTGGATTTTGAATCACCTCAATGCCCAAATAGTAGTGAAGATGTCCCAAATATGTAATTTTGAATCATTTCTTCAACTCGTTCTTTATGGATCTAATGTGTCTTTCATTTCTCCTTTTTATAAATACATCATCTACATATACTACAATATATACAAATGTTTTTTTATCTTTCTTAACAAACAAAGTTGCATCATCAAGATTGAAATGCTTGAAATTTAATTTCAGAAGATGCTTAGTTAACTTTTCATACCATGCTTGTGGTGCTTGTTTCGGGCCATATAAGGATTTGATGAGCTTGCATACCTTATATTATTTTCCTTTATCAACAAATCTTTATGGTTGAGACATAAAAACATTCCCTTTCAAGTCTTCATTCAATAAAGAAGCATTCACATCCATTTAATTAATTTTCAATCCTTTCTATGCCACCATGGAAAATATAGTACAGATGTGTTAGAAAAACAGGATCGTCGAGAAATAAAATAAAACAAATGTGGAAATAAAACACATAATATACACAACACAATAGAGACACATATATACGTGGTTCACTTAGTGTGGGCTACGTCCACCAGAGAAATTGTCAGGTCCTTGATTTATTATTATCCAACAAATGAAGGGATACAACCTACAACACACCCATTGTAACTTCCTCTTCTTTCTATCACAGTCTCCTCTCTCATAATACAATATTCACAATGATACATAACTGCAATACATTTCCCTCATAAAAGAGAGTTTCCTTCTAGAGAAAAAAACCCTAACATAACTTCTATCGTCAGATCTACGACTGTATAATGAATGGTCCAGATTTACAATTAAATTACAATACACATTTACAAGGAAATTTTTCCTTTGGGGGATCTCTTGCCCCCAGACCCCCCATCCAGGGGGATAGTCCCCTCGAACCCTGCAGGGGGGGTAACCCCCCTTTTCACTCCCCATCATGGATGAATGTACATTATTTTGGGGTGTAAAGTCTTCATGGGGTATAAACACAGCTGAAAACAAAGACCCGTGAATTAGGAAGATAATCAGGCTCCACAACCAACAATATCCCACTTGGAGAGTGATCTCAACAACTCCATCACTATTGTATCTGCTGGAATATGAACCCTCTTGGACCTAGAAAATTTCTCATCTTCATATTCATTCTTGAAGACCAACTGAAACATAGCAAGAAATCAGTTTCTCCCTGGTTACTCCCTTTGTTAACATGTCTATAGGATTATGGCTAGTGTGTATCTCTTCCAATTTCAAATGTCCATCTTCCAGGATAGATCGTATGAAATGGTAACTAAGATGTATATGCTTAGTTTTCGAATGGAAGGTTGAGTTCTTTGCAAGATGAATGGCACTCTCACTGTCATAATACAACCTGTTATTCTCCTGCTTCTTTCCCAATTCCTCCATAAACCTTTGTAACCAAATCATTTCTTTACTAGCCTTTGTAGAATAAACATACTATACTTCTTTTGTTGAAAGTGCAACAACCTTTTGTTGTTTCGAAATCCAACTTACTGTTGTTCCACCTATAGTAAAAACATACCATGTGGTGCTCCTCCTCCTATGTTTATCACCTGCCATATCTGAATCAACATATCCATGTAGAAAAGTGTTTAAACCTCCAAAACAAAATGCATGAGTAGAAATACCTCTCAAATACTTGAGAATACACTTTATTTCCTCTCAATGTTCTTTACCTGGATTGTTCATATACCTGCTCACAACTCCCACTGCATGTGCAATATCTAGTTTTGTGCAAACCATCGCATACATCAAGCTTCCAATTGTTGATGAATAAGGGACCCTGGCCATGTATTCTATCTCCTCCTATGTCTTGGGACACATTTCCTTAGCTAATTTTAAATGTCTATCCAAAGGTTTACTAACAATTTTTCCATTTTGCATTCTCAACCTCTCCAACACCTTATCTATGTACTCACCGTGAGACAATGTCAATTTGTAATTTTTCCAGTCTCTTCTTATTCTCATACCAAGGATTTTATTTGCAACACCCAAATCCTTCATCGCAAATGAATTAGCTNTGCATATTAGACCCCGCAACAAGCATGTCATCTACATACAATAGCAAGATAATATAGCTTCCATTTTCTAGCCTTTTAAAATAAACACAGTGATTAGAATGAAATCTACTATAACCTTGTTCTTTCATAAACTTGTCAAACTTCAAATACCACTTCCTTGGAGATTGATTTAAGCCATACAAGATATTTGATCAAAATTTGGACCAGGGGTCAAGATTTTGCTCAAAAATCAAAGTTCTTGGAATTTCCTCAAAACGAACGGGTGCATAGCCCTCATTGTCACGAACCCAACACAACTCGTTTGGGTTCAAACAGACGTTGGATGAGTGAGATATCACGATCTGTTCGAATTGCCAAATAGACACAAAAAAAATTTGTTGATTGTATAGTCCATACGAATGCTGACGTGGTAGGGCCGTACGATGATGTGGCACATTCAGATGCTGAGGTGGTAGTTTATGACCTGTCAATGCTAAGCTGTCAGTTGGAAAAATCATGATGACACGTGGCATCTTTTTGTCGAATGGTTTGGTGCCACGTGGCCCAGGCGTGGGCTGCCACGTGGCACCCCATTTTTTGGTAATTGTTGTTGGTTTAAAAAGTTTATGGAGTCCATGGGGATTGAATCCCAGACCTCCAATATACACGCAAAGCTTTGTCAAAGGCCACCAACCAACACGCCACCATAGTGTTTCTTAACACTATATGATTTTGTATTTATTTGAGTTTGAATATGTGTTGAGTTGGGGCGCGTTTGGGGTGGGGCTTAGCCCCAGCCCCTGGTCGCATAAACCATACCATATGACCTTGTAACTTTGCGCACGCAGGATTTGTTTTTTTTTTAAACGGTTAGCCCTCGGTTTCGGGTGCCTATCCATATGCCCACGATCTTGGCGGTTAGGGGCTAGGCACACCCTAACCGTCCTATAGTTCACCGGTTTTTTGGTTATGTTCCCGGTGCTAGGTTTTAGCACGATATTGAGTGTTTGTGCTAGGTTGGATGCACAGAGGTGCATTTTGGCGAACCAGAGACAACAAGCTTGAAGGAAGGAAATGGCAGGAGGCCTAACTTCTTCATTTTTTGGCCAAATGAGGTGTTGAAAAAGCCCAGCTAGGGGTTTTTAGACGTTCTGAATCCATTTTCACTATTTTCAAAGCCATTTGAAGAATTATTTTGTAGGTTTTTCACCATTGAATTTTCAGAGAGCTCTAGGGATCATGAAGCCCTCATTGATTGAGGTAATGCTCAGATCGGCCTAAGTCTGTTTTATGTGACTGAATAGTCATTTTTGGCTAATTGTTATGCTCTGAACACATTGGGATAGGTTTCAGATCCATTTGAGGACTTTTACAAGTGTTTTTCCCACAAGTAAACTTAGGGAAGCTCAAGGCGACATGTAGAAGAGGTCATGCCCGGATGAGCCATGATCCATTTTTAGAGTTCTATTAGTCATTTTTGGGGTTTTTATGTATTATGAACCCAATGGTACAGTTAATATTTCCATTGGAGTTGAGAAGAAACTTATAAAATAACAAAGAGAGACCCAAGTATTGTGGTCTTGGATATGAACAATGGGCTATGTCCAAGAGAGACCCAAGTATTGTGGTCTTGGATATGAACAAAGAGATGGAACATATTCCAAAGTTGAGGAGACAAGGGAAAAAGTTTCAAGAACAACTTTTGTTGCAAGTTAAATCCCTCAAGAATGCAAAGTTTGTGTTCAAGATGAATGAAAATGTGTGAAACAAGAGAGTTGTGACAGCCATGTGAACAAGAACACTATTGTTGGTCTTCAAAGGAGAGCTTGTAACCCTTCAAATTCACCTCCTCAAAGAGGCAATAAAGGTGAATGTTCAGGGTATAATTCTGCCTATCATTTAGTTTCTTTTGATTATGTTAAGCATGATAAATTTGCATGTAAAAATGGAAGAAAAAGTCCATGTACATATTGTGGTATAACCATCATGTTTCAAAATGTTGGAAAAGATTGACC
>JASDQU010739219.1:167090-182910 GCA_032191745.1 Picea mariana | reverse complement strand
TTGAACTTTACCAGGATGGTGGATTTGTTCCTGAGCACTTTGAATTTCCAGTCCAGGATGCGCACTAGCTCCAATCGAAAGTCCCCTTCGTGCTCCACCTGGATTACATTTCAATCAATTACGTGGTTAAGCTCAGACACATATTTCTTCAATAAAGACGCATGAAACACATTATGAATTCTCATGGATGCAGGAAATGCAATAATGTATGCAACTGGGCCTATACTCTCTAAAACTTCAAATGATCCATAGTATCTCATTTCCAACTTTGGGAAAATTTCCAATCTTAGCAAGCTCCTTTTGGCCTTTAATTTTAAAAACACATGCTCTCCCACTTTGAATTCCCGACATATCCTGCTTTTATCTGTGTAACTCTTTTTCCTGTCCTGTGAAACCTTTAAAATTTTCCTGATCTTTACCATCTATTCTTCCATGTCCTTTAGCAATTCTAGCCCAATAAATGTGATGTTTACTAGGTTATCTCATCTCACTAGCATGTTACATTTCCTTCCATATAAGGCTTCAAACAAGCTTCTCTTTGACGATGTCTAATACCTGTTATTATAAGAAAACTCAACTATATGAAGGTAGTCTCCCCACTTGGAAGGGTTGTCCATTACATACATCATCATCATATCTTCAATTATTCGGTTATTTCTTTATGTCTACCCATTTGACTTTGGGTGATGTGCTGTATTGAAATTCAGTTTAGTCCCAAATTCCTTAAAAAAGCCCTTCCAAAAGTTGGAATTGAACTTGGGATCTTTGTCAAACACTATTTCCTTAGGCACATCGTATATTCTGAAAATTTCCTTCATATAAATATCTGCAATATTGGTTGCCTTGTGAGTCATTTTCACTAGTATAAAATGTGTAGTCTTTGTAAGTTTTTCCACCACTACCATGATGGAATCATGTTGCCTTTTTATTCTTGGCAACTTGGTGATAAAATCTATTGTAACTACCTCCCATTTCCATTCAAGAATGGGAAAT
This sequence comes from Picea mariana, assembly GCA_032191745.1. NCBI lineage: Eukaryota > Viridiplantae > Streptophyta > Pinopsida > Pinales > Pinaceae > Picea > Picea mariana. Next base: position 181,917 of record JASDQU010739219.1, on the reverse strand, counting down.
GGTTGTAACAATCCTACTGGATGCATGTGTTTAGTCTCCGCTTTCTAACATTCAATGCACCTGGCTATGTAATCAACCACATCTTTCTTCATTCCTAACCATAAATACTAGCTTTCTATTGCGGCAATTGTCTTCTGGTACTCTAGATGACCAATGTATGGTACATTGTGCAGTTCTTTTAGCACTATATTTCTCAATTCCAGAGTGTTGGGAACTTAAAATTTGTCCCCAAACAAGAGGATTCCATCCTCCTCCAACCTATAATATTTAAACTTTAGTAATACATTTTCTTGTTGTAATCCTTCTGTCACTTGTGCATAATGTTGATCCGATGCTACAACTTCCAAAATTCTACTTTTTAAATCTGAACAATACATGTTAATGGTTGTATCATGCATTTCATGAACCCTCTTGTTGAGTGCATCAACTACTTTATTCTCTTTTCCCTTGATGTGTTTTATGTCGAAGTCGTATTCACTGAGAAATTCCAGCCATCTAGTTTGCTTGGAATTCAATGTTGGTTGCTCAAACAAGTGTTTTAGACCACTATGATCTATCTTTATCTCGAACTTTCTACCAATGAGATAATGCCTTTACATTTTTAAGGCATGAACTATGGCTTCCAACTCTAAGTCATGGGTAGCATAATTTATTTCATGCTCCTTAAGCTTCCTTGACTCATAACATATGACATTCCCATTCTTTGTAAGGACTCCACCAAGCCCTTCCTTGCTTGCATACGTGCACATAACAAAATATTCATCTCAATATGCAACCTTTATGTGCATTGGGAAAAAATCCCTTCAAGTGTTGGAAACTTTGTTCACATTTGGTAGTCCACTCAAACTTTGTTCCCTTCTTCTGCAGTGAAGTGATTGGATGTGCGACCTTGGAGAAACCTTCAATGAATTTCCTACAATATCCATCTAATTCCGTAAAGGATCTCACTTTTGAAACATTCTTTGGAGCTGGCCAACTTTTGATTGCTTCAATCTTCTCAGGGTCCACCACTATGCCCTCCTCTGAGTCGATGTGGCCCAAATAATGGATTTTTCTTTGATAGAAAGTGCATTTTCTTAACTTGGAATACAATTGGTGTTCTCTCAATACCTGAAGCACCATCCTCAAATGTTTCTCATGCTCCTCCTCTATCTTGGAGTAAATAAGAATATCATCCAAGAAGACAGTGACGAATTTGTCAAGGTAATCCCTAAACACTCCATTCATTAGACACATAAAAGTAGTTGGTGCATTTTTCAGGCCAAATGGAGCCAACACAAACACATAATGGCCATACCTTGTTATGAATGTTGTCTTGTTGGTGTCTTCTTCTATGATTCTTACTTGATGATAACCTGATCTCAAGTCAATCTTGGAAAATCTATTTTCTCATTTTAGTTGATCAAAAATATCATCGATCCAAAATAGAGGGCACTTGTTCTTTACTGTAACCTTATTAAGTTGTTTGAAGTCGATACACAACCTCAGAGTTCCATCCTTTTTCTTCACAAAAAGTACTGGGGCACCCCAAGGTGAGACACTTGGGTGTATGTACCCTTTCTTCAACAATTATTCTAGTTGTATTTTCAACTCCTTAAGCTCTGGTGTGATGATTTTGTAGGGTGTTTTGGACACTGGGGTAGATCCAATCATTAATTCAATAGAGAAATCAATATCTCTTTTTGGTGGAAATCCCATAAACTCCCCAAATACATCTTCATGTTCCTTCAAAACTGGATGATCTTCAAGATTTGGCTCCTTTTCCTTTGCTATCTCTTCCATATGGGCTGCATATATCTGGAATCCTTTCCTAAAATTTCTTTTTAGCTAAAATTTTGAAATCTCTTTCACTGATATAGGTCTTGGAATACCTTGCACCATCCTTGAATTCCCTTCCCCATCAAGGCATGTGAAAGTTGTTGTAGAAATCTAGGATAGTTCGATGCTTGTCCAACCAATCCATACCAATTAAGAAATCATATGACCCAAGTGGTATTATTTTCAAATCTTCCTTAGTGCCAACTTCATTCATGATTATTGGGAAATTTTTGACAAGTTCGTTAATTTTCCTCTTGGTTCTAGTGGTTAGTTGAACCAACCAATACTTTTCACGCTTACATCTCTTCGATTTAAAATTTTCAACTATTTTTGGATCTATGTAACTATGAATAGCTCCAGAATCAAGAAAAATAGCTCTAGGTTGATTATCAATCTTACCTTCTACTTCAATCATGTGGGATTGGTAGTTTTCTTGTTTGTTGTCCAAGGTTGCACAAATCCTTAACATGCTCCTACCCACGTCATCCACTATATCAATTTCTTGAATTTTGTGCATAATCCTCATCATATCTTCCTTGCGAGGACAATCCTTGTACATGTGGTTTCTTTCACATCCCCAACACTTTAAGGGCTATTTCCTTGGTCTTTTCCCAAAGGAATATATCATTTTATGTTCACCTTGTGCTAGTTTCCATTGTTGATATGCTTGAGCGTTTTTCCTGACAAATGGCGGTTTCATTTCTTTCTTCCTCTGATCCATCTTTCCTGTCTTCTTATCATCCCAAGCCTTTTGAAAAGTTGGTCTTATTTTAATATGTTCATAAAGATACTTAGTTTTTCTTATGGCCTCTTCCAAGGTCTTGGGCTCATCAAAATGAATTTTATCATTGTAAAAAGAAGGTAGCGCACCCAAAAATCTTTGGATTTTTACCTTCTCATCCTTTATGAAGCCAACATACCTCAACAATTCAAGGAATGTTCTCTCATACCCATCCATTGTCATGCTTCCAAGCCTGATTTCAAATAACTATAGCATCTTCTTGTTGTAATATTGTTCTGACAAGTATTTCTTCTAAAAATGTTTTTTCAACTTCCTCCATGAGATCCTCTTCTCATCAATGTGCTTAATCTATTCGGGTTGATCCTACCACATAGATGTTTTTCCTTGAAGATGGTGGATTGCAATTCTGGCTTCTACATTTGATGAATAATCAAGTAACTAAAAATATTTCATCATTCCCAACAACCAAGCTTCAACATATTCTCCCTTCCTATGTTCTCCATTAAATGATGGTGGATTGAGATTCTTGAGATCTCCTTAAAAAATATCTGACTCATGCATCCTCCTCTATATTCTAACAAGGGACACACTTGGGCTGTTTGCTGACCTTGAATGTGCATGTTTTCTTTTGTTCAAGTGTTCCGGTGAATGATGATGATGATTTTTACTAAAAATCCTTGATTTCCTAGATCCTCTATGTTCATCTCTTCTATCATGAGGTATGGATGCTTCTACTTCTCTTGCATTGGCTGCTTGTTTTGTGCCAAAATATTTATTGACTTGTCTCTGCGACATATTCAAACTTTGTAGCAGTTCTTTCTGAGCTCTCATCATCCTTTCATTTCCTTCTCTATATCTCTACACTCCCTTCTGCAAGCTTGTCATAGCCTCAAACAACTCCATCAATTCAACCTGGCTTCTACGTCCATTGGACTCGGTATTTGCATTTCCCATGCTAATATGTAAACTTTTGACCTCATCCTATGATTTCAATATCCTTGGACATCCTCCATATCTCTAGTCCTCATATAAGAACAAAATATGGTTTTTCTATACATCTAATTTTGCAAAAATGTGCATGCAACAATTTTTGTTAGAATTATGCATTTTGTAAAATATTTTGTTAATTAGGTTATAGGTCATTCTTCAACTAAATTTAAGAGGAGTATAGATGCATTGAAATCTGATTCTAATTGTTTAAATACACTCTCCTATGAATTATATTTCCAATGACTGTATGCATTCCTCATTCCAAGATCTGAGCTAAATGTTACAACCTTTTGAACTTTGTCATTTCCCACTCAATTGTTCTTTGTTCTTACTGGTACAATTCAACTGAAAAACCATCTTCTTCTCTCTGCAACAAAAAATCTGTTAGAAATTAAAAAAACTTATGTATTGGGCGTAGATAGTATTTATGATTTTTAACACATATAAACTTTTATACTTGAAAACAGGTTCTCCGATCAAATTCTATATAAATTTGGAATTGACAACTTTGTACTTTTACATTTTCTCCAAACTTAAAATTTTTAGGCAAAACTGGTTGTCTCCCAAATGGAGCAAAATGGGAGAAACTACCTAATGCCAAAGCTATATGGATTGATGAGTAGGTAAAATTTTGAATAAATAATTTTTTCTGTATTGGTGATCTGAGGTCCCTTTTCCTCTCTTGAAGATTTCATAAATCCCTAAAAAGTTCTTGGGAATAATGGATTTTTCCATGTTTAGGCATCTCAAATCCAAAATATTTATAATTTCACTATAATCCGAACTAGATATATTCATGCCTTGTTTTTGTAATCTCTCTAAAAAATTCACCTTTATCTAGGCACCAGTTATTGAGCATGACCCAGATATTCAAAAGTCACTCATTCACGTTTTTAGGAAAATTGAAGCAGAATTGGCCCATGGTCCTCACTGACATTTTTTTATCCCTCATCACTATGGACATACCCCTTAAATTTGATTTGAACATGAGTTGAAAAGATCCTATTATGGCCAAAACAAGTTTTTGGCTCCATATTTTTTTTTGTAAACTTTTCTATTTATCCTTCCCTTTTTTCCTCCTCTTTCTCCTCTTCTCCTTCTCTTCATTCCTCTTCTTCTCATTTTTTCTCCTCTTCTTTTCTTTCCTTTTTCCCTTTTTCAACAATCACTAAAACCGTTCATCAACAATCAACAATTTCCTTTGCATCAACGATCGATGATTTCCTTCGCATTGATGATCGACGATTTCCTTCACATCGATGATCGATGAATTCCTTTCTTTGTAGAATTTCGCTGAAATCCGATCACTCCATCAATAATTAACGATTTTATTTATTGGTGAACTACGAAAAAGTCCATATTTTGTATAATGTCACCGGACTCTGATTGCTCCATCAACGATCGATGATCTACAAAAAAATATGTGTTTCATAGAATTTTGTTGAACTCCATTCACTCCATCGATGATCGCTTATTTTCTTCATCGTAATATATGAAAAAGTATGTATTTCATAGAATTTTGCCGAAATCCAATCACTCCATCGACGATTGGTGATTTTCTTCATTGGCGATATACAAAAAAAATTCCATTTCCTAGAATTTTGTTGGACTCCGATCGCTCCATCGACGATCGACGATCTATGAAAAAGTCAACATTTCATAAAATTTCATCGAACTCCGAAACTTATAAGTTTTTGACCAAAACTAAGATGAATCTAGGCCATTGATCTCAAAATAAATTGTAATCTCAGTGGTTGATTCATCAACTCAAATGTCATGACCCATTCCTTTCACCACCATGGCACTGCCAATGTGGACCCTATCAGTCCACGCCACGGGTACGATCCACGTCATCATCTATACAAAAATTTTCAAAAATCCTGAAAAATTATAATTTTAAAAAATTTCATAGTTTTTTTTTTCCGAAATTTTCTTTGGTGAACTTGAAAATTTTAACCAATCCAAAATGAATCTTGGTCGTTGATTTCTAAGTTGAATGCGATCTAATCCATTTATTTTACTAACTCCTCGGTCATCAAGGAAATACAAAATTCAACCTTCTAGGATAAATTTAAGTCCGCAACTTGCATATCGATGCCATCGATCATCTCCTCAACTGTTATGAGTGCAAATTCAACCTGAATTTGCTTAGAAATTTGGGGATTTCACTATGGTTTCACATATTTCCCCAAATATGTCATAGATCAAAATTCTACATCAATGAATTTGTCAAATCCGCGCTGGTATTTGACCCATATGGGTCTGGTGTTGAACCAAAATCTCTAATACCACTATGTAGTGCCCCCACTATGAACCCATAAAGTGTTTTCTTATATGATTAAACTAGATGGATACATCAAGTTTTATCATGAAATTAACATCATTTTAAAAACATGAATGCAACACAATTAACATTCACACAATGACATATAATTGATTACAACTCAAAGTAAGAATACAACAAATAAATCCTATAATTAAATGCATTGCATTGAGGATTTAACATGATTTAACAACATTATGAATGCATCCAAATATACATATACACAGTAACATATAATTCACTCAAAATAGAGTATATGCATAGCAAATAAAACTCATAAATAAGAACAATGTAATAGAGATAAACAATTATCTTCTCAACCAAATGTCCAATCAACTACAAAGAACATACATTCCTCCCAATCGTAGATTTGTTGCTCTAAATTTAAGCAACAAAACACTCCCGAGCTCGGGCTACAAATCCACAAGAAAAGGGTGTCTCTCTTTTGTCCACTCATAGCCCAATACAACTCATAACAAGCTAATTTTCCTACAGCTATCCCAATCCTCCAACTCTCTTCCCTTCAACCTACACAAACCAAGGAATCAGACCCCTCTTCACTGTACATAGTTCCTTAGGCCCCACTTCCCTCCAGGGCTCTAATAGAGGTTGGCTAGGAATCTTTCTTGCGAGGGAATCCAGGGATGTCGGTTGTAATACGAAAAGATCACAACAACAAGATAATTTTCTACTAGGGTAATTTTTTACATATAATCTCACTCTACAAGCCTAACGATCTTCTTCTTCATGAATGTACAACGCCATGAAGCTTCCACAGATTCCCACTATAGATGCCTTTAAGCTCCAACACGCTCCACTCCCTTGCTGCTCCAAAAAATGCCTTTGAAAAATTGTCTACATTACCCATTCAAATTTCCCTTTAACCCCATGTAAGTTAACTCTCACATTCCCCAATTTTGATTGTACTCAACCCCCATGGTCTCATTAACTATGTGAAATGAATTTTCACACCAACCCTCTTACATGTGTTTAATGATTGGGGCTTGGATACACTCAAGAGGAAATTATAAGGTTCATACACAATAATAATTTTAGAAAGGTGGGTTGGGGTTAATAACCATGAATAATCCCCCCTTAGACCTTCCCCTTCTTGTGGAAACTTATCCCCCATTACTTTGTCTGTGTCCATCTGCAACTCGTGTTACATTTTAATTTATTATTATGATATACAATGTTTACATATTGTGTAGTTGGGCCCACAACCATACATTGTATTTACATTATAAATCACTAAACCGAGGATTAAAAACAAAGATGTTACATCATGGATAGTTGTGAAAAGGTTGTTGCTGATTTTTGGAGAGTTGTAGGGGTGTTTTACTTGCTCACGGTGAGTTGTAAACTTTATGCTTGTTAGCCTAGATTTATTGCAGTCAAATTGTGACATCATTATGGATAGTTGTAGTGTACACATGAGTTGTGGAGCATTCTTTTCTTCTTTGACTTTTTTGAGTCCAAATTTATTTGCCTCTTTATGTATATGCACTCTAGTGGTGGTTGTCGATTGAAAATGATGTAATAAGGATATGATGATATTTATGGATGAATGAACCTAAGTGTAAGTACTTTAATGTTTTGGAGGAGTTGCAAATCAATCATGTGCGATGAGAACCCAACTTTATTTTTCCATTATGATTGGGAGCTAGATAAGTTTGAGTTTATTTTGGAGAGAACTGTGTTTTCTTGTTTGTAGATGACCCACATCGAGTTGATCTTTGGAGACCTTTTTACAACTCAGTTCATGCTTTTATGAGGATCCCCATGATTGGTGGCTGAGTTGGTAGCTATTTCTAAGCTATTTTTACATTAGTGGGCTACTAAACCATGGTTTTAGAGTGTTCAATTATAGCTTCTAGTCATGCATCACAAGTGATCCCATGTTTTTTTGTATCCTTAGACTTTATGTTGAGATGGATTTGGTGAATCTGCAACTATTGCATAGTGATATTTTATTGGTGACTCGATAGACCATAGTTTTCTTGTACCTGGTACAAGTTATGAGTTTGTGTTAGCTCTATGTTCAACTTAGTACATGATATTAAATGAGTATAGTATCAACCTTGATCACCATGATACTTGAAATATATGTGTTGGATGGATTTGATTGTTTTTATGGTTGCAGATAGAGATTATGACTAGCAATTTTGAGCTACACTTTGATTGTGCTTAGTTCGAAGTACCTTTGGATAGTTCGAATTATGTATATTGGATGTGTGAGTTATGCCCCAAAGTCATAGCTAAAGAATATAAGAGAAGCATATTCTTCCAGTGTAGTTGTGGTTATGTGTTGCATTTGCTTCCAATTGGTACTTGTCATCAAAGAGTTTACTTGGGGACAAGTCAACAGATAGTGGTGGGGGCATGTTGGGTCCAAGTTATGAGTGAACATATTCTAGATATTTGTTCATTGTAATGGTCATTAATTAGTTAAGTGGGATATTGGTTGTTATGTTATTAATGGCAAGATAAGTGTTCTTAAATGTAAATTGGAATTTAAATGTTCTATGAAGAGAGTGGAGTTGTGGAGCATTTATTACCCACCTCCACCGAGAATTATATAATAGGGGTTTTGTTGGATATTAGAGATCATGTATTGTGTCTTGATATGTGAACCCCTCTCATCAATAGAGAGTTTTGGGTGGATAAGGGAGTCAAAGGAGTGAATTTAGTTATGCTCCCTTGCCCACTATGGGAAAGGGAGGCAAATGCCATAGGTTGTTCTTTATGTTAATGAAACAAATATAATTAATGTCATACTTTTGGTATTTATTCAATGTTTATTTATAATTACATAATAATTATTCATGTGTTTAATTACTGTAGTTAAGATTTTGTAGTTTAATAAATATTGGCACGTGAAGAATAGTCCATCAATAGTTAAAGGTGCAACTCATGGAGGTCACCAATGAAAAAGACATTTTCGAGGAAGGATCGACAACAAGAAAAAGTTGAATTAGAATTTATTTAGGTACGCTTACAAGGCACATGGCATCAATTGCAGGAAGTGGATAAGAGTATATCAAAGGCCATTCTAGAATTCCAACCCTCTAAATGCCTTGATTTTGTGTAGAATTCATGGAGGTAACTATTTCAATGAATTGAGGGGTTGCAGAGACAATTTGATAGTGCTCAGTCCCAATGGAACCAACAACAACAACAAAAATTGATGAGTCGAGTGGCCTCCTTGGTTGAGGAAGTTAAATATACAAGGATGCAACTACACCAAGCTACAAGACAAAGCCAAAAAATATTCAATGCTCTCTAGGATTGTATGGGTGTTTTGGAATGAAGGAATAAGCCAATTAAAGAGTTGTGGGACCAAATAAAAAAGATGATCTCAAAATCTTAATTCCTCATTAACCCTCTAGAGTAGTAGACCAATTTTTAATAAATTTAGGTTGCAAATGATAGACTAGATGTAGTTCATGAGGTTGCATTGGATGCAGGGAAGAAATCATTGAGAGAGTTCAAGCTTACATCATAGTCTTCCTACTTATCCCTATGGCATATTGAACCATTTTTGGATTTGGAATGGTAGTCCCTTGTGAAGAATCAACATACACTGCTAGATAATGAGAAGGCCCAAACATTACTTGTTGGAGCCTCCATCATTTGGGTAAGTGGCACACACAATTAGAGCAATTGGTATAATTTTGTGGCCCAACTTAAAGATCATTCATGAGTTGGCACCTTCATTTGAAGGGAAAAAAGATCAGTGGGGTTAACTCAAATGTGAGTCAATGAGTGTGGTCAGGATTTTTATTGGCCCCTTTATTTTGGAAAGATGTGGAAAAGCTGGAAAGATGGAGATGCATTATAACACAACATTGAGTCAATGCATAAGACATGATAATTGAGTGTTGATGGTTGGTTGGGTGTTAGTACTTTTTCTATTGATGTGATTTGATTTTTCCCACTATGTTATTGTGGAACTCCATTGCAAGCCTTGCAAAATGAATGATTAAAGAATTATTTGGGCCCCCCTTCCGTAACTTTGTGTATGTGTCTAATATGAATTCTGAATGGAGTCACATTGTTTCCTTTATCTATTCATGAATCCTAAATATTGCATGTTCATTATATGATTATGGTTTAATTTTCCAATTCCAATGTTTAATGTTACATTCTCCACACATCTAATGAATTCATGTTGGTAAATCAATTTAAATGTGGGTGCAGAAGTCATGTTATATCTCCTTGTATATTTAAATTCGCAGTTGTGCTTCAGGTGATGTTACAAAATGTTTTTTTCTGTGGACATATGAAACATCCCTTGGATTACAAATCCATATACCAAGACATAAATTATACAAGTGGACACTAACATCCCTTTAAACTCATTTAACCAATCAAAAAGAGAGAGGGAGAAAGGGTGTGATGCACCTTGTTTCAAAGTTTGTCCTCGCTACTTCCAATCTGAGATTGATATCCAAAATCCATGGTGCAACTTGATACCTATAATAGGCAGCAAAGAGAAACCACTACCTCGTTCTCTAGTTGATTAGATCAAACAAATTCATCCACGAAGATTGAAGGAACAATAGACAAGCACATGCAAGAATACACAAGCTTGAAGGAAATAGGCCAAGTATATTCAAATGAGAATCCAAAGAGAATACTTACATACCACGATTGATGTAGTTGCAGCCTCTCCAATCTCTCCTCATCCAACCCTTGCATGAATCTACCAAGATCAAAATTTTGATACTTTGACTGATTACCTCTAGGATCAAAGGTTTGATACCTCTAATCTTCCTTTCTTTCACCTTGGAAATCCCTCAATATACAGGCTTGAGAAGCACAAAAACTATGATAAAATGAGAGATATGGTTGAGGATATGGCTCCTTGAGGTTTGGATCAGATCCTGAAATGAAGCCCAAGCATGAGGGTCGAACACAACTAACCCAATCTGAAGGAGCTGACCCATAGAATAAGGTGGAGGAGATCCACCTTTTCCCTCAACAAGAATGGAACTCCCCCATATTGAGAGATATGGATACATTAACCAAAATTAGTGCTCCCTACACATGGGCAGAGGAGCAACGATACTCCCTACACATGGCCAGTGGGAGCCACCCTTCATAAATGCCCATAAAAGGTCAATTTTTCCAAGGAAAGGTGTGTTATACCTAGAAATGATGGTTTTCTTCCTCCCATATGACTTAGGGGTCATGGACAACTGATTTAATAGTGTCAAGGGGTGGAGACACCTCACAAAGTGAATGTGACACTTGGGAAGGTGCATACGACACTTGCGACAATGCATGTGACACTTATCAAGGTGCATACATCACTTTGCGACACTTGCGACACTTAGGGTGTGAAACACAAATGTGATATTTTGGTGTGTAACAAATGCCCCCTAAAGTGTGAGGTCAGAAGAGAAATTGATGGTCGAAACAATTTATAAATTCTTCAATGCAAGGGTGTTAGAGTGGGAGAACTAGGTAGAAGTTGCAAACAATAATCAAACAGTATTAATATATGTTCCATTTTTGAGGGAGACATACCTATGCTTGGAATATGAGATGACTCAAAGCATGACCGCCGACCAATACACTATAGATTCATGAAAATACTGACTAAGGATATGACCACCAAATTTACAATGTGGATCCATACCTTCATGACATGAACTGATCGCAACCACACAAAATACATAGTGTAGCTATGAAATGAAAAAACATAGCCACAGATCAATACAATGTGGATCTATGTGACAATATATATATCAGTAAGATTTCCAATATGGTGATTGTACTAAAACATTTTATATGCTCAAATGATCTCCATCGCAACTTGGGAAAAGCACATAATAGAGTGAGCACCCAACCTAGGGTCTTCATACCAATCCCGATGTGATACAAATCTAGACATGTGAATAGATGATTTGATGTCGAACATGGTAGAAACCACTGGATTACCAGTCATTGATATAAACCGTTAACAAGTGCGATCAAAATCACCATTGATGTCAATGATTCCCCAGGTACCCTAGTACATTCCAGTGAATGTGAATAAATGAGTTAAGGTTGAACATTTGTGGAATCATCCAATTAGAGGTTAATGATGTAAACCTATTGTCAGAAGCGAGGAGGCCTACCATTGAGACATGTAGGTCCCAAGGTAATAACTAGTTTCTAAGTCTAATTCCTGGATAATGTGTTGAAGTCGAAAGGAAAAGACTCGTCGAAACAGGGCCTTGATGTATCCCCCATCATCGACATGAAACAAACATATGAAAGTGACGTAAGATGGTGGATCAAATGAATATGGACTGACACAAGAAATGGAAACTAGTAATACTACAGATGGATGGTTTGAAGTGAAATTTCCCTTGAACATTATGAAGCACGACAACTGACTTTGCAGCATTGACTCGACGAGTACCAATAACATAATGTGATGACAATAAGAGCACTCTTCGACTGGGACAAAAATGTATGACGAAATAGGGAATTAGTATGACTCAGAGACAAACAGATTACCCAACTATAAGACAAGATGCAAACAAGTGCCATGTTCAAGGTCGACAACAACTGCCATAAAGGATTCCAAAAAAACTGACCCACTTCCTTCAAATTTTCCCCCATCTAGATAGACGAGTACCTCTTTCTTTTTTAATGAGCTTGAGGAGGATAACAAATGCTTGGTAAAGCTCATCCTTCAGATGAGTCCCTCGACATATGTTTAACAAACTTGAGGAAGGAGGGGTTTGGTATTGTATGGGTCTTGGATATTGGACTCACACATGTCCTTCGATGCATATTTTTACGATCACAAAGAAGGTAAAATAGGTGGTTTTTCACATTTAGAGGGTCGAAAAAAAAATTAAAGATGACTCGATGGATGACTTTTTCGTAAATTTAGTCTCCCAAGCCCAAAAAAATTGTAAAACAATACAAGTGAGAACTCTTCTAATAATTCTTGACTAGAGTAGTCCTTTTTCGTAATTAGTCTCGCGAGGCCAAAAAAGAGATAAAATACCACTCGAAAGACGCTCTTTCAAACCTTTTAACGAGTGTGAAAGGAAGAAAGATCACTCGACAATATTTTCATGTTTAGGGAGTCTGAAAAGATATTAAAGGAGACTCCAAATAGTTCCCAATGGAATGTCCAAAGGTTTTGAGTGGGATCCATGGATAGTTGGTACTTCTCCCACAACTGCGTGATGGAAGATAGTGGCTTTGCTCCAGCATGATGTTTGGAGGCTAGAGATTGCACCCCCCAAGATCATTTCATCCACTGACGCTTAAGTTGTCCCTGATTTCTGTACCAGATGGAGAAAAACGGTCAATAGACAAAGGCGGATGAAAGGAAGGTAAAATTACGAGATCTAGTGAAATAATAGACTCAACATCTATGAGATTTAGCGAAAGACTCGACTGAACATGAGAGGCGACCGTTTCATTTTTTAACGATATTGACACAGGAAAAGAACTATGCTCGTGACCAGGTACTACCAAAGGATCATATTAAGGTAGGTTTCATTTTTACACAATATTGAAACAAGAAACTATGCTTGAGGCCCTCTATTTTATTTTTTTAACGAGCTTAACACAGAAACGAGAACTCTACTCAAACATGGTTTAATTTTTTAACGAGCTTGAAATCAAGAAATAAACTATGCTCAAAGTTGGGTTTCATTTTTTAACGAGCTTGAAATCAGGAAATAAACTATGATCAAAGTTGGGTTTCATTTTTTAATGAGCTTGAAATCAACAAATAAACTATGCTCAAATACCTCTACTTGATCATGTCTTCCAAGAAGATAATTATTTGGAATGAATACATGTCAAGGGACAAACCTCACTCATGGATTCCAAGAGATCTTTGCTAGATGGAAAAGATTTAAGGATTACATGTTGAGGGTCGCGATAGGGTTAGGGAGATCGGGCTCTAATAGACCTATTGAAGAGATCACCATGTCAACTACCAAATATAAATTAGAAGAAGGGAGAGATTCCTTCTCATTTAGAGTTGAATGCATGGGAAAGGTTGCCACATAATTGACCTGTGGAGGGGTGGATGTCGCTTGCATGTAAGGACCATTCAGGGAAGTCGGATAGTTGGCCATTGTATGAGGGCCAATGAATGAAAGCTGGTCTATGGTCACCATGTTTATATTGTGAGGGAAACACATAAAATGAAAGACCGTGGACACACCAACCCTCATAGCATAAACATAGTCTCTCCCGAGGAGAAAATTAAAATACACGGGGTCGTGGACTACCATCAAATCAATAAATACAATTTTCCCTCCCAAAGTAACGATAAACTGAGGAAGGCTCCCTAAAGGTCGACTAGCCGTTTTGTTAAAATCCAATAGTTTCTGAGTCACCGACGCAAGCGGAGGAGAACCTGAATCTTTCCAATCAATAGAGGATAAGATACTGACCGATGCACCCTCATTGACAATAGTCCGAGGAACATCCCTACCACAAACTTGAATAATGATTTGGAAAGGAATATAGGAGGGGAGACACGATTCCGACAGTGCACCCTATTAAAAAAGGATGACCTCATTACTTGGAAGGGGTTCCATTGGAACAGGTGAAGTGCCCCCTAGTCTAAAAGAATCTATAGAAACATGAAATACTTGAACTACATCCTCACTCTTCGTAGGAGGAGTGTGATCGACCAAGGGTGGTATTGGATCTGTTATCACCGATTTCTAGAGATAACTAGGAGATCATGTCTCGAGGCCCATAGGTCCTAGACATGGAGTACCGAGAGAAGGATTGACTTGAGCATGGCCCTGGAGCGCCCATCCTTCTTTTCTTCGCCAGATTTGTCCTGTTAGGAGCAACAACATCCATCACCATCGGTTTGGACTTGCATCAGAGAAGACTCTTGCTCCATGATTTAATTGGTCCAGGTATCATGGTATGTGTCATGTTTGATCATTATAACTTTCTTATATATGCATCAG
>JASDQU010739219.1:56986-69110 GCA_032191745.1 Picea mariana | reverse complement strand
GAAAGAATTGAAAAGAATTTGGATAAGGAGAGTGTCTCCAACAAATCAGGAAGGCATAGGACCCCTGAGAAGAAAGAAATGTCAAGGAGTGGTAGCATACATAGCCAACACTCCCAAAATAATTCCTATAGGAGAGAACACAGTAGCCCAAGTCCATCCCCTGTCAGGAAACATAGGAGGTCTGGGGTGGATGAGTTGAAAGGAGAAATGAATAAGATCAAACCTCCTAATTTTGATGGAGAGCATAAGAAGGATGAATTTGTTTTGAGACATGGTTGTTAGGCATGAGGAAGTACTTCAAATTGAATAACTACTCTTCTCATGTAGAGGGAAGAATTGCAATCTATTAGCTTAAAGGAAAGGCATCCATGTGGTGGGATCAATTGGTGCAAGTACATCACCTCAAGGAGAAAAATGTGACTTCGAAGGAATTCAAGAGACATTTTGAGAAGAAATGCCTGACCAAGAGGTATTATGATAGAAATATGAAAGAGTTCTTCAAAATTAAACTGGGAACCATGGATATTGATGAATATGAAAGGATATTCTTAGAGTTATTGAAGTATGTCTCCTTCATCAAGGATGAGATAGTGAATATTCATAACATGAGTGGGATGCCATATTTCATCAATGATAAAATCCAATATGGTGATCCCAAGACTCTGGAAGAAACTATAAGGAGAGTGAAAAGCTTATATGATCAGCAAAAAGGAAAGTTCAAGAAGGAACAGAGGCAGAAGGGAAACAAGCCTCCATTTTTCAGAAACAGTCTTCAAGGACAGCCATCTTTTAGAGAGAATATAATGGTTGAGGTAGGTGGGAAAAGGTCAAGGTAGGAACCCATTCAATGTTGGGGTTGTAAAGGAGACCACAAGTATAGATATTTTTCTCACAAAAATGACAAGGTGAGACAACACCTACCAATGTGATAGAGGTCATATCCTTCATGGGTCTCGTTGGCTACTACAGAAGGTTCATTGCAAGGTTTTCGATAATAGCTCACCCAATCACTTCCTTGCAAAGAAAAGGGGTAAAGTTTCAATGGACAGAAGAATGTGAAAAGAGATTCCAGCAATTGAAGCAGTTGCTAACCAACTCTCCAATTCTGAAGATTGCAGATCGAGATGAATATTTTTTGGTTTGCACAGATGCGTGCAAAGAAGGACTTGGTGGAGTCCTTAGTCAGAATAGATTTGTGATATTTTTCGAGTACAAAAAATTGAAAGAGAATGAAAGGCTCTATGCCACTCATGATTTAGAGTTGGAAGCCATAGTGCACACTTTGAATAAGTGGAGGCACTAACTAATGGGAAAGAGGTTTGAGCTAAGGAAAGACCATAATGGTCTGAAATATTTGTTTGATTAGCCTACTTTGAATGTTAGGGAAAGTAGATGGTTGGAATTCCTCTGTGAGTATGACTTTGATATTAAGCACATCAAAGGAAAGGAGAACAAAGTGGTTGATGCACTCAGCAGGAGAGTGCATGAAATGCATGCTACATCCATTAGCATGTATCATATGGATCTTAAAGACAGAATTTTTGAGGCTGCAAAAGTTGATTTGCAATACATGGAATCGGTAACAAATTGCAGCAAGGTAAAATGTAGTAGAAAGATGAAAATTATGAATTGGGAATTGATGGAATTATCTTGTACAAAAATGGAGTTTATGTACCCAATTCTCTTGAATTGAGGAGTGTGATTTTAAAATAAATGCATAATGTGCCTTATGTAGGACACCCAGGATATCATAAAATAGTTTCAGCAGTCAACAGCCAATATTATTGGCCAGGACTAAAGAGGGAGATTGTTGAATACATAGCTAAATGCTTGGAGTGTCAAAGGTTTAGGGTTGAGAATAGGCACCCAGCTGGGTTGCTTCATCCATTACCCATTCCTCAGTGGAAGTGGGAAGTGGTGAAAATGGATTTCATCACAGGATTTCCCAAAACAAGTAATTAACATGATGCAAACATAGTGGTGGTGGACAAGCTTACTAAAGCTTCCCATTTCATTCCTATGAAGGTTAATCACAAGGCAACCATTGTTGTTGATATTTATATGAGGGAAGTAGCATGCTTGCATGGCATTCTAAAGACAATTGTGTCTGACAGAGACCCAAATTTTACCTCAAAGTTTTGGAGAGGATTATTCAAAGGGTTTGGAACAAATCTGAACTTTAGCACAGCCTATCATCATGAGTTTGATAGGAAAACAGAAAGGGTGAACTAAGTGATAGAGGATATGTTAAGGATGTATGTGATGGACAAACCATCTAAATGGGAAGATTATCTACACTTGGTAGAATTTTCTTACAATAATGGGTATCAAGCATCACTAAAGATGATCCTGTTTGAGGCACTTTATGGCAGAAAGTACAACACCCCAATAAGCTTAGACAACCCATCTGATAGAGAAATAATTGGGCCAGAGTTGCTTAAGGAAATGGAAGAGAAAATGCTGAAGATTAAACAGCATTTGAAGGTTGTCCAAGATAAGCAGAAAAGATATGTTGAAAAGAACAGAACTCACATGGAATTTAAAGTGGGTGATCATGTTTTCTTGAAGGTGAAAGCCAACAAAAGTTCCATGAAGTTGGGAAACTGTTCCAAGTTGTCAGCCAGATATTGTGGGTCATTTGAAATCCTAGAGACGATCGGTCCAATAGATTATATGCTTGCATTGCATGTCTATACATAATGTATTTCATGTGTCTTTGCTTAAGAAATATATATGTGATGCTAATAATGTTATTGATTTGAATGTGATTCAGGTGGAGCAAGAAAGCACTTTTCAAGTGCATCTGGTACGCATTCTGGACCAGAAAATCAAACAGCTCTGGGATCAAGCCATAGGGATTGTAAAGGTCCAATGGACTTGATATGGTCCTGAGGATGCAACATGGGAGCATGAAGATGCTATGCGGGAAAAATACCCACATCTTTTTGAATATTTTGAAAATCTTGTTGATATTATGTAAATGAGTTGCACTAAGGACAGTGCAAAAATAAGGGGAGGGGATTGTAATATCCCAAGTTCGAGCCCCTATGAAATGTAATGATGTTTGAAGGCTAGTGATCCAAGTAATTATAAGCTGGTAGGATTATGTGTTTATTAGTCCAGAGAGCTTATATGCTAAGGCCAGTGGACTTGATTTTGTATATGTAATTATGCAGATTATTAATAAAATACATCGTTGCGTGTAGACCGACCACGAAGAAATATTTATGGGGGAATAAGATTCATTGGGTAGGGAAAGGGATGGGGTTGAGAGGCTAGGAAAGAGGGGCTAAGCTTGAGGGTTTAACCCAAGGGAATATTATAATGTATTATTGAAAAGTACTAAAGTTGAGAAATAAACCCAGTTATCCTAAGTTCCTTTGGGTAGAGGAACAAACTCCAAGTGGAGAGGAGCATTCTCCTGGAGAGCCAAGTGTCACCCAGGATGCAAGTAGATTTATGTGGGAAGTTCCATTGTTGTTGGGGTTCATGAACCATTCTAACCACCTTCCTGAGGAGTTAACTCTCACCATTTGTGGCTCTCTCTCGATCCTGCAGGATGACCATTCTCACCATTTTTTTTTCTTGCTCGCTCTCAGCATTCTTATCGGCTTGGCAATTCTAGTTTTCCCCACAAGTTCATCCTAAGGGTTCTATCCATCCCTTATGTAGTTCACGCACACAGTGAACAAGCATGCAGCCAAAGTCATTTTTGCCTTTGTGAACCCTGTAATTTGTTGATTCGTCCCCTTGACTTACCTAATTTTGGTGGTTGTGGAATGAAGAGGCGGGTTTTTAGGCTCATGGTTGAAGAAGCAAGTTGTCAGGACCATGGTTGAAGAAGAAAGTTGTCAAGCCTATGAGAAACTCTCTCCAAGAGAGAGAGTTTGTTGGGAAGTGATTTATTTTGGAGGGAGTCCAGCACCAGCTATGGATCTTTGAGAATTCCTGATTCGGCATGTTGTTGAATCCCTGGAAGGGAAGTGGAGCAGCTGATGGACTATGGAATAGTGAAGGTGCATATTCCTAGGGTGGGACAAGCATGTGGGGAATGAGAGTCTGTGAGCAATGGGTGTAAGTAGGATCCTTGGAAAGAATCCTTCCAGTTTCATTGTGCAGTTTCTCGTAGCCTCATCCTAGGTCTAAGATTCCTTTTCCCTGGGTGGAGTTTAGTCCCAGCTTAGGGGTGACCCATTGTTGAACGTGATGATCAGTGTGGTCTAAGGCTGGGAGGTTTGTGGAAGGTCTGCATGCAGTTGGTGTTCATATATTAAAATATAAGTACCAAATCTTTGTTCTCGGTATGATGTTTATCTTGTACATGTATTATAATGTTATCAGAATTGTATGGGCTTATTTCATGTATGCATTACTATCGCTTCAACATGAATATGTGTATGAACAAAATGTTGTATCTATTTAAAATTTCATCATATATATGTGTGTGTGTGTGTGTGTGTGTGTGTGTGGGTGTGTGTATAAGAGCATAGAATTAAAAGATGTAGTCATTAGGTAGTGTTTCCCGGCAGAGTTTTGGTGGCTAGGGACGATACAAAATGGTATCAGAGAAGGAAGATATTTCCACTCTGGCGTTTCCCAGCCTGTTGGGTGGCTAGGGACGTCACAACCACTAGAAGTAAATTCCAGGATTAATATAAGTCTTCAAGATCAGTCTCCTTCCCTAGAAGGTGCAGGTACTCCCAGTTATTTCTAACAATCCATTGCAAGTGGCAATCCACTTGCGACACAACTACCATTAGATCCAACTACTATGAGTAGATATTTGTCTTCTTGGGATACACCTAAACTTTTGCAGCTTTTGAGGACTTTTGTAGATTAGCTAGAACGAATATTTTCTATTGTAACACTGGCAAATGAATACTTAGTAAAAAAACCTGACGAGTTGAAAGAGAGGCTTACTTCAGCTAACACATCAACAACTTACGAACAAGGCATGCGAGAAATCGTTGAGTCCATTGTTGAAGCAGTGTCTAGCAGGCCCAATGACACTTGGCATACCTTTTGCAAGTCAGTGCCTCACCTCCCACAAGACCCTAACTAGGTTACACCAGTAGCCATAGTTGAGATTGTCATTGAGGCATGGACCCATGTAGCAGATAAGACTCACAACCTTCAGCAGCAATTGGAGGATATTCGGTTAAATGAACGAGAGAATCCCAAGGATATGTTGGAGAAAATATCAAAAGTTGTTGTAGAGGGAAATGTTGCATTTATTTACATCAACGAGATACAAAATGTATTCAACTCTTAGAGCTAGTTAACGACTGGGTTGTTCTACTGGAGCATCACCCTAAACCAATGGAGGACCTATGAGCCCAAATCTGATAAATGAACTAGGAGGTGAAGTTGACCACCGATCCCATTGAGAAGAGTGCTAAATTTTTATAAATCCAACAAGTCAATGAACACATGGATGCTTTGTATGACACCAATTAGGTTGCGAAGAAGGAACTTTGTGAGTTCAAGCTTGACACAATGGTAGAATATGAATGGAAAACATTAATGGATACAAAGCCCTTAGTCCTAGATGTCAATGCAGGACAAGAATTCATTGTAGGAGCATCGATCTAGCTATGAAAGCAAGAGAATTTATTTGGTTGCGAAAGTGGGAAGATCATGTCAATTAGTACGATAGTTTCAGGCATCAGGCAATCCAAGTCATCCCTTAATTAGACCCTCCATTTGAGGGAGGCCAGAGACAATAGATGAATATTTGACTCGGGATGATTCAAGGTTTGTGGTGGGGGCCTGCTAGACCCTCCATTTTTGGAGAAGACTCAATTTTTTTCTGAAATATCATAGTATTGTGGGAAAAGAAGAGAAAACTAGTGAAAGGCTACGACTAGAGGAAAATAGAGAAACGTAGTGGAAATCCAATGAAAATTAATACGTCAAAATTAAAGTATGAAAATAATACATGAGACAGCTAGATGGAATAGTTGAAGAATCTAGAACATTCAAGAGAATGCAAGAAGAAGGAAGAATCAAGAAAGCACAACACCAAAATGAAGAAAGAAATAAGACCACGGAAAAACTTGATATCGAGGATTTATGTAATGTGTTGGGGTTAAGTTAGTTGAGGATTAGTTGGTTGATGAGTAATTCTATTTTTTTATGTGAATCGTTATCATTCTTGTGAAATGTTTTTCTTGCTAGCTATCGATTGTTGTATTGATTTCAGAGGTATGAATATTGTAAATGTTTTTTGTGATCATACCAACTGTCAGAAACCATGTACTAAGTTTATAGTTGATATGCTCTTCTATGTACAAGATGGAAATGAAAATCTATATTAGATGTTTTGAAATGGTATTAATATAAGAGAAGATTGGACCCCTAAAATTTTGATAAATGGTGTATGTATCTTGATGAATTTTGTATGCTTCTTTTGTGTAAGTCGTTGTTATGCATATTGGATATCTTCACTGTGTACATGTCATTGTTGATCTGTTTGGTTACTTTACTTTCTATATATATATTCATGTATGAAGTAGGCACCATTGTATGTTCTATGCAAATCCATTTAGATTTTGTCTGCCCTTTTTACCATCCCATCCCCATGATTGATTAGTTGGGTTTTTTTCTTCCCACCACTAGATTCTCTTCATCCTTGCTCCATTTCACATAAATCTCGAAATCACTTTAGTTGAGACATCCTTCCCTTGCGAAATGTTAAATATGTCAGCGCTCTAGATTGCAGTGGTGCCTTTGTTGGAAAATTCTGAGAACTCTAGTCTCCAATTATTTTCCAACATGCATATCCCCCATCTGTCAAGGGTTCGGGCACTGGAGAGGTAAATGATAGGTTACCTAGTATTGTTGCTAGAGGAGTGCATTCTTCAAGAGGAATGGTGACCATACTTGTGTTATGGTTTGATGCCACTCTATTTATTTCATATTGATCACTTTTCTTCTCCACTTTTGTTTCTTCCCCTATTTCTCTTGTGACTTAGCCACATTATTTTTCTTCTCTTCTTCTATATTTTTTATTTCCTTTGCTTAAATAATGAATCATGCCTTTTCTTCATCTTCTTTCATTTTCTATGCAAGATCCACATCTGATTTTTATTTATCCTTTGTTTCTGTGTTATTTGTATTCTCTTGAGCAGCCTTCTTTGAAACTTGGTTCTTATTTGCGTTTTTGTTTAGTTTGGCTTGTTTATTTTCTAGTTCTACCATTTCCTCTACTAATATTTTTCTTCTGCCTCTTCATCATTTCTTTCTCTCTCCCCAACTTTATTCCTCTATTCTCTTTCTTTGGCTTCTTGCTTCTCCTTATCTTGTTGGATTAATGCCTTGAATTTATCTTTTATCACAAACCTCTCTTCATCCTCATCCTTTTGTATTTTCTCTTTAGCTAGTTCACTTGGTACCTTGTCTAATAATTCCTCAAAAAATATAGCTCCCCTGAAGATATCCTCTACAAAGTTATCTTGATGAAAAACCTATTAGGCGAGCTCAAATGCCTTTATATGTTCATATACTCCAATCTGAGTTTCACGTCCTTTTATACTCCCTATACATAAACATAGTTATCTTAAAGCTTCAGCTTCCTTTTTAGCATGTGGTTTATTTGATAGAGTGTGCATACCTATATGAAGTGGGAAGATCATCCAGTACTTTTTGTTTTTCTTCGATGAGTAGGTAGTAAATCCCTTCTCAACTATTTGATAGGATATTTATCTCACTAATATATTATTAGGCACATACTTCTCCACATCCCTCCCCCCAATACCTACAATATATTGACTATTTTTTCATAATTTTAAAACCCCCTTTATGAATAAATGTGATAAGATATTGGTCAACAAGGTGAAGCCACCGTGGGTTATGAATCTCTACCAATATATTTGGGAAAAGTTTAAGGAGGTTTTGGCCAACCCTCTATAGTTAAAAGAGAGGAGGATCATGAGGGATTTTTCTTGGAGAAAGTGATCTAATGGATGCATATAGTGAGTGTTGTTTTCCTACTATAACTTTATATTTTTCTTTTCACTTGGCAAGAGAAATTAGGTATTTTATCCTTATTTGAGATGTTTTTCTATACAATTCCTCATATTCACCTAAGACCCCCTCCATTCCTTGGACCAGGGAGGAAAGGTTCTTATTTTTAGACCTCAAATTACATTTTTGGCTTGGATATGGAGATAGTTGGTTGACTATAGGAGACACAAGAGGAGGAGAGGGGATTCTATAAGCAGGAGAAGATGGCCCAGAGCACTCAGGCTAGGAAGAAAATGAAATGATAATCATGGATGTGGGGGGGCATTCTCATTAGGGTGAAGGTTAGATAGGGGAATCAAGGAAGTGAATTGGGGGCATATTAACCCAGATAATTTGTAGAGAAAATTATCTCCATTAACCTTCTCAGGTACAAGTGTAGAATTCTTATAGGATTCAAAGAGAGAATCTAAATAAAAATGAGAATCAGAAACAATGATCTTACACAGAATATATTGCTCATTTTCCAGTTTGATTTCATCCAGAACCTTTGAGGGGGGGACTCAAGTTGACATTCTTTGAAGGAAGAGGGGACTGAACATATACAGAAGGAGAATCAGAAATAATGGGCTTACCCAGAACAGATTGTTCATTTTCCATTATGAGCTCACATAGAACCTTTGAGGGGAAGGGTAAGCCCTAGCTTAAATTAACCCACTTGGAGTAACTTCATGTTTCTTTATTAATAACATGTAGCAAAAAATATTTATGACGTTAATGTTATTTGTTATTAACCTGTGAAATTCAATGCATGTTGTCACATCACCTTTTTCTTAGTGTCTATAAACATCTTGGTCTCCCAAAGGGTGAGGTTATTCTATTTTCTTTGCACAAATTTCATAATCGGTCCTGGATCCCCCTGTGCAACCTATGAGCTCAACCCCATGACTATGTCCCCCTATCGGCTTCATTTATCACTGAGACCATGATAGGATGGTTTTCACTTCTGGTAAATCATCAGTCCCCAAAGATGCTACCCAAGCCACTACACCAGTTAGGCCCATTGTCCCTGAGGAATTCTTTGACCCTCATGTCCAAGTCATCGATGATCTCTGATGCAGGAGCATCGTTGGACCACTCAACGCATGGGAATCTTTCCAGAATTTCAACGCTAGCAGTCTCGGTGAATATTTTGAATCATGTTTGAACCCAATGATTAGCATGCCTAAACTCAGTGCTGGAAAAATATTTGAAGCATGCTTGAATGATTGTGAGTGATGTGGGAGTTTCCACTCCTACTTTGGAATATGACTGATCTAAGATAATCATTAGGTTAGGTTTTTAGAGTAGCCATGTAGTCAAGGGGAACCCTAAGAACCCTCTAAGATAAATGGAGGTTTTGTACGCCCAAATGAGGCTAGCTGCAAGTTAGTAGGAGATTTATGAGTTTTCATTTTTTGTTTCGATATAGTTGTAGCCATTTTCACTTTTGAATATAACAGAGGAAAATTGACCCAATTCATGGTGTGGACATTGCTTGCAATTCTCTATTATTGTGTTTTCATGAATGAATTTTGTTATGAGTAGATGGAATTGTGAATGTTAGGATAAGTTCCAATTGTCTCTCTTTTGTCGAGTGGTGTAAGGAGTGCACATAGAACAAAAGGAGTTCGTTGTCGGGATCTGTTTTGGTTCCGAAGCTCAGAAGAGATAAAACAAAACTTCCCTTTGCAAGGAGTGCAAAGAGACTGGTGCAAGGCATGCATATTCGACCACAAGAATTCAAACCTTGCGTAAATATCTAGTGCAAGGAGTGCACAGATCCGATGTTCGACTAAGCGTCGAAGGGACTTTGTAAGAAGTCGAAGAACCAACAAAAGGATAACACCAGGAGGGCGAGAGGAATTTCTCTTCGAGAAATCCTTCGGATCTAATTTATCGAAATCCCTGAAATGCAAGGAGTGCATGAGAAGTTGAAGTCTTCACAAGACCAAGCTCGGGAGGAATAATAGTTTTCATCAATGTTAACGAGATCCAAGAGTCGGACTCATCAGAGGAGCAAAGGTTTGAAACCTTTGAACACTTAGAAATTTTTCTAAGTTAGAGAAATTAGAAGCTCGGGAGGAGGAGTGACGTTGGTCATTGGATCATAGTGTAAGGACAGACAATCATCTGATTGAAGACAAGGTACACGAGCTTTAATGCTTCATATACACAAGGGAGAGAACCCACCAAGATTTGAGACTTGAAACTTATGAAGTCCGGAGTTCCAGATTTCTGAAGTGAAATCTTTTTCGTCTGATCATATGAAGTAGGTTGACCCATCATATCATCCGAGGTGAAAATCCAGCCTTGGATCACCAAGGAGAATATGAGTCGTTGGATATCACGAGCCCAGGAGGAATCAAGTTTTAAACTTGATATTCCTAAGGCGAAGAGTTTCAGAGAGTTGAGAGTCATCGATCTGTCGAAGGACACTTATTAGCATATCGTGAGCTCCAGGAAATTTTTTGTGGGATTTTCTAGTTTGAGAACTTAGGTCGTCGAACCCCAAAGACCCAAAGTGAATCTGAGCCATTGGATCTAGAGGAGACGTGGAAAAGATCTGTGAGCTTCGGGTAAAGTTCCAAAGTGATCTCTAGCCATCAGATTATGGGGAGACATGGTGTGAATCCATGTACTCTGGGTATAGAGTACCCTAAGTAGTCCTGAACCATTGATCCAGGGGGGGACATGCATCAGTCGATCATAGCCTTCAGATAAAAGTGTTGGGGAAAGGGTGAAGTTTGAGATTTGAAATCTTCAAAGTCCAGAACCCAAAGGAGATCTCAACCATTGATCGAGGGGAGGGTATTAGGACCATTGATCTAGGTTGAAAGGTTAAACGCCCAAGGTAGAAGTTGGACCATTGATTGTGAGGATAGGTGTCTTCAGATCACCTACTTCGAAAGATTGAAGTATGGAAGGAGGCGAGGTTTGAGATTTAAAAACCCCGAAGTCTAAAGAACTACAGAGATCAAAGTCATTGATTCAAGGGGATAGGTGTCAGCAGATATTCCACTTCAAAATATTTCCCTGTAAAGGAAAACAAGGTTTGAAACTTGATAATTCTAGAGCCCAAAAGTCCGATTCGACCACAGTCGTCAATATGGGAGGAGTAAGTCTGAACCGTTGATTTCAAGGAATAGATCTCGGTCGTCTATTTGAAAGAACCATCAAGATCATGAGATCAACAATCATCTCTCATTGTGGGGATAGGAGTTGTGTGGACTTTAAATAGTTGAGGGTAGGCCACAATCCATACCGTGGTTTTGCCAAGTGGACACATGGAGGCTTGAGGAGAATTGTGGGCCCAAAATTAGTTTGACTTCAAATATCTTGTGGTCACGCCCGTAATCGTGTGGTCATCGCCCAAGGTTACATAGGAGGAGGGGCTAAGAGAAAAGGAGTTAACGCCCAATACTCTGAGATGTTTGCAGAGCACAAAAGGGAAGGTCGCAGGTGTTGAGAATCCTGTGTAGGGAGCCGAGAGGACCTATGATTAACACAGAAAGTGACCAGTGGGGTTTCATAGAGTCAATCGAATCCAGAATCAAAGATCCTGGCCGGGAGGTCACGTATCCCTTAGGATAGAAAGGGGATCTACACCAAGTGGTATCAAAACTAAATTTTTTCTTATAGACAGTAGGAAAGGGATAGGAGACAAAAGAACTTGAATTTGTACTCTTTGTGTGACAGACAGTCAACACAATTTCACCAAGGAGATGAGTGGAACCACCTTTAGCCAATCGATATGTAGAAAGGGAGATGTGAGAACTTCGTGAAAGATTAGAGGTGATGGAGGAAGTGCAGAGGAGAGCACCTAATGTTGGAGACATCAGTAATGCAGAGAGTGAATAAGTAGAAGCTAAAGAAGTTGCAGATGAGGATGTTTCCGTAGAACGCTTATTGAGATAAGTTACTATATTGGGAGGGAGAGGCAAGATAGAGGTCCCAATGTATGAAGGAAATTTACATGTTGAAGAGCTGATGGATTGGGTGAGATCCATGAACAAGCATTTCAACTATGAAGATGTCGATGAAGAGAAAAGGGTGAAACAGGTTGTCACCAAGCTAAAAGGACATGTAGCATTGTGGTGGGATGAATTGCAGGCTAAGAGGA